>PNEQ01106259.1:0-12617 GCA_003012365.1 Medauroidea extradentata
TGACTCACGTGCACATCGGCAGTTCTGTTTCAAGGTTATTGGCAGCGTGTCTTTGTTCAGACACGTTTCTCATTTTACTGCACCAATCAGAATAAGATTATTGTGAGTCTGTACGTCTATAATTTGCCAAGGCAAGTGAGAGTAAAATCATCCAACCACAGACGATGTAGCAGAGCTGCAGGTGTGCACATGACGCATCTAAACCAAATGTTGCAAAAATCTTTTCGCCATAAAATCGCGGCTCTACTAATCATACATGCCGCAAGAAATCATAGTGTTTTTATGGGTATGTTGGCACAAAAATTATCGCGACTTACCATAATTTCTATCAATGATCCGTCGCATCCGTCCATCGTCCGCAAATGTAGCGATTCACAACAATCCGTCATCCGTCCGTCGTTATTCTTTAAATATGCAATGCTACCAATGTAAAAACATAAAACTACGGTGGGATGTAAAACAACCTCTAAAAGTTATTTTATTTTACAGGATTTTAGTAAGTCTATAGTTGCCAATTCTTCCAACCAATGTATTCCACAGTAAAAAAATTTTGCGGGAAAAATTATTTACTAATAAAATTACGATTTAATTTGAGTAGGGAAGCATTATATAAATAATAATATATTTCGGTTAGCGTCTGAATTTTTTCCGTAAGCCAAAATTATATCTAAGGTGTTATTATTCCAGACAAGTCACGTGATCGACGGACGGATGACGGACGGATACGACAGACCATTGTAAATCCACCTTATGCGTATACATTAAAAAAGTCACACTCATTAGAAATACTATACTCAAGCTTCACCCTTTATTTTCTAAAACTTGGCTAAAATCGGCCTTATCCACAGCCATCTTTAGTATAGAAGGCCGCAGCCTTAGATCTGACAACCCTGGCAGGAAGTGTCAATTTAACACTTCTTTGTCTCGCCAACGGCAGTGGCTTCCCCTGATTCACCGGTATGTAGAGCAGAATAACGAATCAGGCACAGTCATTGCCTTTGGAGAGCTAAAAGAAGTGTTAAAATTACCCTTCCTGCCAGGGTTGCCAGATCTAAGGCCGCGGCCTTCTAGTAAAGATGGCTATGCCTTACCTCATACCTATATCACAAAATCTACTGCTCAGATCGATACAAAACTATTTATGGGGCATACAGTGTACCTTAGTACAGACTTCCCAGAAATAAAATAACAGGGTCGCCGTTTACAATCCTGTACGTTCCAGCGATCTGACGGAATCACTGCGCCCCAGTTTAGCGTCTTGCTTGCGCATAGAGGCGATGAATCAAAGGCGCGCGCGTCAAGGGTAGCTCTTACTGCTTCTAGGCTTCTAGGGTTTATAAGCTGAAAAAAGATTCAGGCAGGCGGCTACCTTAAGAGTGTCCAAGTGGGTTAAAATCATATCTTCATATTTTTATGAAATAGTCTTAATTTATCATTTGGTATTTGTAAGTATAGTTTCCCCCTATGAAACCATTTTAACTCGCATAGTTTTCTCATAACGGTGCGAAAAATTGAAAATTTGCATGTTACACTGTCGTGCAAATAGTTAAAACCAATTGACGTATTTAAATGAAATAATTCACAGTGAAAGAACATGAAATGGGCTACGTAACCAAAAATTTAAAAACTATCAAGATAATATTTTGAATCTTAAAAAAAAAAAATTTCAAACGTAGGTAAATAAAAAATAAGTTGTTCATTGAGAGTTTTTCTAATGTCTGATTACATAGCCCAGGGCATGTTATTTCACTGTGAATGATTTCGTTTAATTAAGAGAAATGGTTTTAACTATTTGCATGGCACCGTAGCATGCAAAGTTTGACTTTCACGCACAGCTATGAGAAAACAATAAGAGCTAAAGTAATTGTTTCGTAAGAGAAAACAGCACTCATAAGTATAGTCTATAAAACTAACACTATTTTGTAACAATATAACATTTTGGTACTAAACGCACCTGAACACCCTGAAGGCCACGCCCTGTTTTACTTTGCCAGTAATATATATATTTTTTTACGTACAAACGAGAGCAGATACCAAAACTCAGGGTTGCAGTTTTGTTTAAAATAATCTTTCCCACGTGGGCTGATTTTCTGAAGGCAGCAAATACAATGGTTTTAGCTAATTTTGTAATTAACGAAATTTTGGTAATTTGACTTTTTAGTCGAAACCGAATAGTTTCTTGTTTTGAAAAAAAAATAATATTTTCTATCACGGCAAAAACCATTTTAAACAAAACAGCAAAACTGTAGAAACTAATGAGCATGGTCTTAAGGTTCGGTTTCAGTCGCCATATTTAAATTTATATATTTTTTTCGCTTTTTTGGAATTGTGAGAAGAAAAATGTTAAATCGACGACTATACCGCAAATTATATTTACCTTGAGCTACAATAAAATCATGGCAATAGAGCTTTTAATGTATAGTTAGGTCGCAATTTGTCGGGCAAATTATGAATATAAAAAAATTTGCCACACAGATTGCGGCGTAATTATATGTTTACAACTAAATCGTAAAGTCTGTACTGTATTTAAATATAGATATCATTTAAAGTACAATCGCATATTTAGCAATTTTCTTCTTGTAATTCCAAAAAAGCAAAAAATTATAAATTTCAATATGGCGACTGAAACTGAGCCTAGAGAAGGCCACCGGCCCAGTCCACCAAGCTTCGTGCAGAGCTTCAGGCGACAGAAGTTATTACTAAAATAACTCAACTGTTTGATGCTTTCTTAGTAACAAGGGACGTCATACACCAGTTCAGCCACTCGCGCTTTGAGGCGATGAGTAGAGACGATGGTTTATCGCGGGAAAAGTTGACTGTTTGATGGATTTCAATACACGTCCATCTTACCAGAAGATTACTGGCTTCAGCTTGTACGTGGATATGTTGCCCTATTTGACTGAGCAAATAAGAATCCCGATATTGTAATATTGAATGCCTGGTATTGGTCTGCAGACAGCTACGTTGTGTCAGTGTTTTCAAGGCTATCTTGACACAAAACATTTTCGCGATATACCATCATCTCTAGCGATGAGGCAAATGGCGAGCAAGCAAGAGAAGACCTTATGCCCTGTGCCCTTACAAGGACCCCAAGGTTTATGCAAGGACCCGATCACACTCGTAGTTCAATAGCTCGGAAATTAGATCGGCAACGGTACGATACTATTGCAAGTGTCGAAGTTCAAATCACGGAGCTACAGTTGCTAATATGTACTTTTCTCCTTTAGGCATACACTTTATGCCATTTTCATTATTTTTGCTTCCTTAAAGTTATTCAATAGGACTTTAGTCAAACGTGGTGTCTATAGAAAGCAGATTTTTTTACATTCCTTGAAAAAAAAAATTATATTTTCCAGGCAAAAATATTTTTACTCTTGATAAGGATATACACGCAAAACGCTGATTTTTCAAAAGAAAACTTACTAGATGCTCATCTTAATATTTTAATGACTGCACACGTTTTGTACAGGTTATGCTCGGACGTATGTGTTAATCCTTTAATTATTTGAATGCCACGAACGTAGTGCACAGAGACAGGTAATTTTCAGAAAATGTTTGCACCATGTTTAGAGTCACAGATTTTTAGTGAAACGAGTCTTGCGCCACTTGGTTTCAATTCATTAGGTGAACACCTGCAGCTCTACTTCGTGGTTATTGGTGGAGTGTCCTTGTGCAGAGGCGTGGCTCCGTAGACCGTGCCAATCATAACAGGGTTACTGCGACACCACACGTCTGTGATTTGCCGGAAGAACCCCGAGGCGCTGAGAGTTGAAACGTGATCTTGAAGCAGAACTGCAGGTACGCTCATAAAGCATTGAAACTGATTGGTACGAAATTCTTTGCAACAAAAATCAGTGGCTGTAACCACCTTGTTTCAATGCCTTACCTGCACTTAGGTTAAACATACTATAGGTTAGAAAGATCAATGTTAAAGTTTGGCTCAGTGAAAATTTCTGGCGCTTGAGCGCTGGTATCGGTAATGGGCGCAAACCAACCAATCACAGAGCTTTCCTGAATTTTTAGTTACATGAAGTTGATAATTTAAAACGCGCCATTGGTTTATTTTCAATATAAAATTAATTAAATGGCTACTGTAATTTCCAAGCCTATTTAAACTTAAATGTACTACAATTTTGAATTTTTTCTGGAAACTAGAGGCAGAAATGTCCCGATGTCAAACTCCCCCATGGTCCCATGGTGAAACACATGTTCTTTCTAATCTGTAGTAGAATTAACCTTACCTACGCGTACAACTCAACTCTGCTTCATGGCTATTGTCCACAGAACATTTAGGAATAAAGAAGTGAAATATCCGGTGGACCGGCGAACTCAGTCACACACACCAGCAAAATTACGTCGCTGGCCAGCAAAATGGCGGAAACACCTTCCACCAATCAGCGTAAGGCAGCTGCCCCGCCAGCCGGCAGCCAGGCCTATAAGAAACCCGTAATATGCAGGAGACAAACAGGCACGGGGCTGGTATCAACAGCCCCGGGCAGCCAATGAGCTGCGAAGTTCGTCCGTCACAAATGAGCCGCCATTTGTTTTCACGTCTGTATTACTACGTAGTCTGTGGTTATTGACAGTGAGTATTTGTGCTAAGAAGGATCTCATTTGAATGATTGACTATGAAGCAGAACTGCAGATGTGCACATAAGGCATAGATCAATGTGTGCAAAGAAACGTTCTACGACGTGAATGGTCGCTATATGTCGCTTGCCTAAGAACAGGACTTCGCTTCACCACTGCTGCATTGTAAAGCGCTCATTATTGGTTGGCCCTCATCCAGCGACATGCCAAGTTAGACTGCGTCTCAATCAGAGCCCGAACGTACAGTGCATTAATCGTTGGCAATCGTGTTTATTTCAGCACTATAGAAAACTGTTTCTTTCCATTTTTACACAATGCGACGGGTTTTCAGAGGTTTGTAATATAGTCATAAACAATGAAGAGGCAATGAAACGATATTCTGTCAAGATTTTTATTCAAGGGAAATATATTTTAATCAAAACGTGGTCCGAGAAGTACTCAGATATTGTCTTCTATGTGTTGTTGTTGACGAGATGATCGTGCTATCTACTTACCTTCCACTTCCATGGATGTGTTAGCAACTCAGTAAATGCCAGCTGCCTAGAACACGTAGTAAAATATTGATACTTATGTACGGTAGACCATAAACTCAACTTAATGTATGTTACACACCTTTTTAAGTAAGCTGTCAAGGCCAAAGCTGCTATATTATTTCTTGTGTTTTGAATATCTCTATCTAAAGCACCAATAAAACCTAGTCTACTACGTCGAAGGTTAGCAAAGATTTTAATCTTTGTAGACAACAAATTTCTGTGAGACTAGGGAAAAACAACACGTGTGCTTGACATAAAGTTTATATTTCATAGAGAACCGGAGAAAAAATAGTTCACATCATAAACAACTCTATTAACACTTAAGTAACCATGAAAGTGTTGTCTCAAATTTATATAAAAAAATACAAACAATGTAAAGAGTACAAAAATGAAAGAAAAAGAAACCAAAATGAACATTTTGTTTGTAACAAGGTGTCCCTTTGCAGCTTCACCCGCGTGTACTATAGAAAAGAGTAGGCCTAACTAACTTTTAATTACGTATTAATTGATGGTGTTACTATATTCTCTGTATATCTTTCAAACAACAAACACAAACAGCTTTATCCAGTCCACTTCGCTGAGCGTACTTTAATTGCAGAACATCTTTGTTTTTAATTCATCTTTATTTCTCTATATAATAGCTACCCGGCTGCGGCTTTCCCGCGTGAAATTATATACTGTATACAATAATTCTGGATAAAATATGTGATGAAGGCATGTAACAGTTAGCGTACTCAGTAACAGTGAACTATAAATTGTCTTAGTTCTGTGTAAAGAACGCGCGTAATATGCTCGTATGATGTCATAGTAATTCCCATCGCAAAGTCTTGCATGGGATACGAACCCGTAACCCCACCCCTCCCACACCAAAAACTTTATACTATACTTGAGTGAATGCTTAAAGGCAGGCCGTGATAATTCTTTCGTATGCACACACAAAGAGTAGGATGGCACAATGAAACAAATGCTGAATTATGTCCCCGCGATCATTTTTTTTTTTCGGGAGACTGTAACATTTGACTGCGTTTCACATCCTTAATTTTCGAATTCCATAAAATTCTGAATTTTATTTGTAGATATTTACATATGCTTCATTCTTATCAAAAAATCATCTCAACATCTCAACGGGTATAAGCGGTACAGATGATTACTTGAAAACACATTTTATTTTTTAACGGTTTTCAAGGACGATTTTCGAAAAATCCTATTTTTTTTTTGTGTTTACGTAGAATTTAATTTAAAGCAAAAACCATTTCAATATTTCTACTGGTTTAAGAGATAAGTGGGATTAATTAAAAACACGACTTATTTATTAAGAGCTTTCAAGGACGAATTTCGAAAAATTCTAAAAATTGTTTTTATATATTTACTTAAGCATAATTTTAAAGAAAAAAATCACCTCACTATCTGAAATGCTTTAGGATAAATCACGGATTAATAAAAAACACATTTTACGGCCTTTCACCCCCTTAATTTTCAAATTTCGCAAAATCAAAAAATTTGCAAATATGCATTTGTTTGGGCAATATTTTCAAGTTAAATAAATTATGATAGCTTCCCCGGTTAATGAGATATCAGGGATTCTTTTAAAACACATTTCACCTCTTTTTACCCTCTTAATTATCGAATTTCGAAAAATCCATTCTTAGTTGGTGTCT
This sequence comes from Medauroidea extradentata, assembly GCA_003012365.1. Classification (NCBI taxonomy): domain Eukaryota; kingdom Metazoa; phylum Arthropoda; class Insecta; order Phasmatodea; family Phasmatidae; genus Medauroidea; species Medauroidea extradentata. The sequence continues at coordinate 6,782 of PNEQ01106259.1, forward strand.
ACGTGGCAAGGGAAAGCTTCCCTCAAAATTTCATGGTTATGGGTCCAGCAGTTTGGGCTGTGCGTTGATGAGTGAGTGAGTGAGCGAGTGTGTCAGGACACTTTATTTTATATATTAAGTTTGAAATTTTCATCCACTGTGTCGCTTACCTAGGGACAAGAAAATTTTCGCGTGGTTAATTACGCGTCCGCTAGACTCTACAACTCTATGAATGTTTAGGGCCGTTGATTTCTGGTGAAAAGAAATTTGCGGCCATTTGTTTCAGTGCTCTACGTGCCCATCTGCAGCTGTGCTTCATGGTTATCGGCAGCGTGCCTGTGTGCAGAGGCGTCACTTATTTGACTGCGCCAATGAGACTAAGGTTACTGCGACACCACACGCCTGTGATTAGCGGGTAGGATTCCAAGACGGTGAGAGTTAAAAACATTCTATCGCTGATCATGAATGCTGCACAGCTGCACGTAAGACACTGAAACAGGTTGAAGCAACATTATTTAGGGGAATGTCCTGTCTCTAGACTATGCATTACGTTGGTTGCACTCTAAACGTTAAAGGGCTGACATACACCTGAATATAGCCTGAACAAAATGTTTGCTCTCATCAAAAGTGTTACGGCGGCCGCATACCTCACGCTCCAAATGAGATGCAGTATATTCACACACAGGTTTTTCCTACGAAACAATTCCAAGTGTGCCCATGGTGCCAACGTACGAAAAGAAACCACACTTCAGACAAGATCAGAACCTCATTGTTAAGACACTACGCTCATTAAAAACATTGTTTCTAAGCCCTCCAGCACGGCTAAAAACGGCCTTTTCAGACTACGATACTTTAAAATGTACTAACCGGATGTATGTGAAACCCAGATTGCGATGTGCACTGAAATTTTCTACAGACTTTCCACCAATAAAATAATATGGTCACAGCTTAGTGTCCCATAGTAAAAGTCGTTCGGCGGGAAGCTTGCACGCTATTTCATTGCTCGGCTCGTTGAGGCGATGCGGCATTTGATGCGCGTTTCAAGGTCGCCCTTATGTATCCATCACTTCTGAGCCTCTAGCGCGCAGGTAGGCGGCACCCTTAAACGAGAGTCGTTAGTCAGATTCCTTCTGTAAAACCATTGTTTGTATCACCCGTAAAAAAACTGCCCTATGAAAACGTTTATTTTTTCAAGAAAGGCCTTATTTGACTTTAGTAATATCAAATGTCATTAAAGAGAAAAGAAAATAAACTTCGTAGTGAACTAAAATTACGGGTTTGTCTTATATGATATAGTTACGTATAATTTATTCTATTAGTTATACATTTTGCTACAATAAAATACATTTTTATAAAAATTACGTTCTACAAGTGTAACTGAACATAAATGTAAAAATAGGAAGCTGCGAGAAGCAGGTAAGTCTAGTGGTAAAATGCGTGATCAACTGTCTGATAGTTGTTGGATCTATTCTTAGCGCGTCAAAATAATGACTTGTAAATCCAACTTAGTAAACTGTTATTTTCCTAATACGTTTATTTTACACGATCAGTATGAAGGGGCCTCTGTGGCTGAATTGTGAGACCATTCGCCTCCCAACAAGGCGATCCGGGTTCGATTCCTGGTGGGGTCGGTCCCCGGATATTCGCATGTGGGAATTGTGCCGGATGATGATGTTGATCGGCGGGTCTTCTCACGGATCTCCCGTTTCCCCCTTTCCTTCATTCCGGCGCTGCTCCATTCTCACCTCATGTCACCCCCACCAGCGCTAAAGACCTCGCTGTTAAGCGCTGACCAAAAACTTTCACTCACACGATCAGTATAAAATATATAATTCAAATGTTATCTTTACTCTTACACCTAGTAACGTTACAAAAATACACCGTTTATTTTTTACAGGAACAACCAGTGAAGTTTGAAGGGCGAGGTGCCTCTACAACCTCGCCCTCCACCAATGCGCTGTGCTCACCCACAGTACCTTGGTTAAAACCAGCGCCCACCAGAAAATAAAGGAAATAAATAATTAAAGGACAGTTTCCGCTCCCCTCTCCCCGAGAATTTTCGACACTTCACTAATACAGAAAACCTAGAAATTCCTTCTGTTTCCAGTAGCTATTTGTAACTGCTGAGTGGTTACATTCCTTTCTGTTGAGAGAGATTTTACGGTGTCTATGCCGGATTTTCCCTCTCTCTTCTTAGATTATGGCTTATCTATAGGTACACTTAGGGAGGTAGTCATGTCTGGCTAATCCCTCTCTGACGCAATGCATGCCTTCTTGCATGAAACCTCTCTCCCTTGTGGGCGTATGGGGCTCAGCCCTGAGACGCACTTGGTTCCCGATCCTCCCCCGGACCTCCACCATAACACAGTATATTAGGGTAGGTTAGAAAAAAACTGTGAATTTTTACAGAGCATATCTTTAGCAATTGGTTTTCCAAGGCTTTTTCTTGTAAAATCAAAACAATTTTTAGTGTGTAGATTTTTTATTACTACAGATCCGGAAATTTTGCGAGTTCTGCAGCCATACCTTCTGATTATATTCTGCAGATCTGCGTACACTCGGTCCTATGCTCTAGTTCATTGGCTGCTGCCCCATAGATTGGCCACTTGTGCATATTACAAAGGGCACCTAGAATCACAGACTAAATAGTAATAAGGGCGAACTCCGTCGCTTATTGGCTGCCTCAGGCTGTTGATACGAACTTCGTGTCTGGCTCCTGCATGTTACGGCAGATTTCCTATTGGCCAGGCTGCTAGCTGGTAGGACAAATGCTTTGCGCTAATTGGCGGCAGGCGTTTCCACCACGCTGCTGGCCAGTGAAGTCACTGTGCTGGCGTTTGTGGTTGAGTTTGCCGCCCTACCTGCTGTTCCACTTCTGTACTCCTAAATATTCTATGCTGAGGGTCGGGGGTGTTTTCATGCAGGTATGCTGAGTTTCTTAAGAGCCCTATATAGCTAGCGCATGAATTTTGTTGCAGCGTGTTTGGAGAAAGAATTTTTTTAAATACAACAATACGTGTGTTCCATATCTTTACCTACGAAAATAAAACCAATTAAAATTTTACTTATATATTTTTGTTTTCTAGGTATCATGTTTAGAAACACGGTTACGGGGAACACGGAAATTGCTGAAAACTACCTTTTTTATTTACTGCAACGTAAAAAATACCAACCGGAACCGTAAAACAAAAAATAGAGAAGCGTGCACTGGACTTTGCTAGGCCGTTTCTGTAAATAAAACAGTAGGATCACCGCTTAAGAGGTCGTGGTACATAATTCAACGCTAAAAACATTAATCTATAACTGAAGATTTCTTGAAACCAATTTGCGAAAATTAAACAATAGCAATCCTAGACAATAGTTTTAGCCAACGTTTTAAACAAAATTGTTTCCAGTGTTACGAACTTCTGAGGCACAATCTGACGCCGGAACATCGTGCATTTAACTGTGGCGCAAGAGATCACGCGTAACGAATTAGTAATTCTGGATAAATATTTACTCATAAAGTTGGCAAATACCATTATCTAGGATTGTCATTGAGTATTTAATCCATATTGGCTTCGAAAAAAAAACGTAGATGTTTTCAGCGTTTAGTTATCTACCACGCACTCTAAAGAGTGTGTGATAGATAAATAAACGCTGAAAACATCAATTTATTTTTACGTTCTTTTCGAAGCCAATATGGATAAAATACTCAATGACAATCCTGGATAATGGTATTTGCCAACTTTACGAGTAAATATTTATCCAGATTTACTAGTTCGTTACGCGTGTTCTCTTGCGTCGCAGTTAAATGCATGAGGTTCCGGCGTCAGAGATTGTGCCTCAGAAGTTCGTAACACTGGAAACTGTTTTGTTTAAAACGTTGGCTAAAACTATTGTCTAGGATTGCTATTGTTTAATTTTCGCAAATTGGTTTCAAGAAATCTTCAGTTATAGATTAATGTTTTTAGCTTTGAATTATATACCACGCCCTGCGCCTGTTGTACAGGGCTCTTACATGTGTTGCAGCAAAAGTGTCCAGTCAGGAGATGTAAATAAAAGCAAGATTATTTCGCATATTGATTCTAGGTCAGGTTGAATGCCAATAACGTATACTTCACTACTTCTGTGATTAGACGACACATGTTTCAACACATCTTTGACGACTGCAAGCCAGTAATAAATAAGGAAACAAGTCGTGGTGGTAACACGTGTTACGGTTAGAAGCCAGTGGATATTTGACTTTGGTCAGTGTGTGTATAGGTCTGAGAAGTCTAGGCAGTTGCCAGATTAATACCCGAAATACTCGTGCCTCTAGCTAAAAATGACACAGGTTAAAACAAAACGAATAAATCTGTAGTTAATAGCCGGTGATCGTTAAAGCAGGGGCCTAGTAAAATAATTAATTAGTAATTAACGTCACCGCGGGAAATGTGATGGAGTGGAAATAAGGTGCCGGGTGAGGGGGGGGGGGGTCCGTAAAAACAGTCGGTAATCACCTTCGTGGTTAGATAGTGTCGAACGGTTAACTCAATAATAGCGGCAATGAAGGCAATATTTCACGCCGCGGCCAGTAATTTTCCTCATGGCGAGATCGCCGATAGAGTGGGCGAGAGATTACTTCTGGCGCCGCGTGGCACGCCACGTGTCCGTGAGCAACAATGGGGCACAACATTCTTGCGTCAGCTTGTTTTAATGCCTTACGTGAATATCTGCAGTTATACTTCACTGCGAAAATAAATTTCCGCCACTTGTTTCAGTGCATACGTACACATCCGCAGTTCTGAATTATCCCCAATGATTGGATGTTGTAACTATCACACGGTTTATGGTTATACCCGCAAATCATAGACGTGCGACGTGGAGAACCTTGTTCTGGTTGGCACAGTCAAATGACAGATGCCTCTGCAGAACGACGCGTTGCCAATAACCATGAAGCACAGCTGTAGATGTACACATTAAGATATTGAAAAAAGTCGGTGAAAAATTAATTTCACGCAAATCAGAGGCCACTATTATACAACTATTAATAAGTACAAAGTTATTTTTAATAATTACATTTTAATCCTACGTTTAATAATGTAGCGTTTATGAACATTTATCACCTAGAGTTCAACATAATATCACTAGACAAATCACTGCAGTGTTTTCGATGTTGGGATTAGGTCACTCGGGATAAAGTGAGCAGTAAAAAATTTTACCTTTAAAATATATCACTAGTAGTTGCTGCATATAACCCAACATTAACTATTGTTGCCTTACTGCTTATATGGATGGAAGCGAAATTAAGCAACATAGTGCTGTGTGTTTAGCTATTTAACTAAAACAGTACAGAGCGAAAATCAACCTAAATCGACATAATTATATTTTATATAATTAATAAGCATTTTCAATTAACTGTATCGTTTCATTCTGACTGTACAATTTATCTTACACGCGCAAACCTCAAGTGAAGTGTCCACAGAGATTAGACATGTCACGTCGTTTAACGGTACGCGCGGAAAGATACGAAGATATCTTATGCAGATGATACTGTGATTCTTTTTTCATCTGATTCATGGACATCAGTTTTTAATATAGCTAATGAAGAGTTAATTAAAGTGAAATCTATATTAGATAAAAATTTGCTCTCTCTTAATGTAACTAAAACAAAGTGCATATCATTTTCTGCAAACGAATCTGGTCAACCAAAGGAACACCAAGAACTCAAAATACATAACTGTAGTCAATTAAATGCAAACTGTAAATGTAACGTCATAGAACGAGTAGAGGAAACAAAGTATTTGGGTGTTATGTTAGATTGTAATTTAAAATGGGACAGGCATGTTTCTTACTTAACTAAAAAAATTCGTAAAACAATATATAAATTTGTGGA
>PNEQ01106263.1:0-10139 GCA_003012365.1 Medauroidea extradentata
AACCACACACACGCACAACCACACACACACACAACCACACACACGCACAACCACACACACGCACAACCACACACACGCACAACCACACACACGCACAACCACACACACAAATCGCACGCACACGAAACCAGACGCACACTACACACACAAAATCACATCCCACCTACCGACGCACACAAACTCAATTTTTCGCATACATTTAGCAAGTTTATGTGTTTTTTTTATGTATGGTGATAAAATTTTGAAAGTTGTGATATATGAACTCTGATATTAAAATTTCTGATATTAAAATTTCGAAGTCTGTTTATTTACTTAGCTGTTATTTTGTGACAGAATACAGTATTCAGGAAACTTTGGTTATGAACTTCGTTGTTACAGAGCGTGGAGTACTTGAACTAAAAAAAAAAAATCTGCTAGTGCGTTATCCGGGAATGAAATAATACAGGACTGTATTTTTTTTAGCCGACTATTACACATGAGGAATGGAAACGTGCAAACCCCGATGTCAGCGACGTCTTCAACGTACGGCTGTGAGCTGACAAAGGTAGCAGTTCGGGTAACAAACACTCCACCGAAACCACTTCCTTTGCTCATTTCCAGCGCCAGAGTCGGAGATAAAATCATGTCACAGTTCTTGAACACGCCTCCAGCAGTGCGAGGCTTGGTATTCTCGAAAGCCTTGAAAGTTTTTATTTATATCCCCGTACGCCTTGAACTCTTGAATTTGATTTTCTGGACCTTGTTTGCAGCACTGTGTTCTTGCCGACGTGGAACATACCGCTCAGCTTCCACAAGGCGTGGCCCGGTTGCTGTCCAAGTCTTTGATGAAACAGCTTGGGTATTAAATATTCTACGCAGCGATCTGACGACATTTATTCATGGACAGTAATTCACATACGTATATCTACCGTCCAAGATGGCCTAGAAGTGTGGTGCATTAAGGGCGACACAGCTGGCGCATCACTCCTCACACTAGCCTCCAGTATTACTAAAAAGGCGTGTAGTATTTTCGTCGACATTGATTGATTATGATATTTTACGTTAAAATTTGCATTTTAGTGTTTATAGAATTATAAAATGTTTGCCTTCTCTCGTAATTTGTTACATCTGAAGTGCTTAATGATTGAAAATTAAACGATAAACTATTTATGTAACCAAAACATAAATGTATAATTATTTTAGGGCATCATCGGTGTCTCAACCCCTTGAAGCATTAGGATTACGACGCTGTATAGGCCATGTATTTAAAGCCGTAACCGACTTGCCCTGTACCCATAATTTTGGCCAAGTGTAGCAAAGCGTATCGTATTTTCTTCTCAAATGGGTTTTTCTTTTTTTGTAATAAATTAATTGTTTTCTGCCCTGTCAATATGTAGTAGTTTTAAGTACGTAGGTGTGGTGCAATTTTTTTTTTTTTTTTTTCATTCAGCAATGTTAGAGTCCTTACACACTTTTAGGAAACGGTATGTCAGTTATGGTGTTTTTGGACCTGTATTGTAACAATGGTAATAAGTTGCTGTGTTTACGTGCTGGCGTATGTTAAATGCTCTCAACTGTGTGCGAATAAATAACTTGTAATATTTTTAGAAAGTTTTTTACCCCGTACAAATTTAGTTCAAATTAACTGGTAAAATTTTTATTTGTAATTATGCACTTAATTTTTACTTTGCAAATGTTTAAAGTCATAAGTTCTTTATAGCCATACACAGTGTTGTGAAGGAATTTTCTACTTGACATGCGGGCCCGTGAGAGCGTGCGTTCGCCGCAGATGCCCCTCGGCCCCCTTCTCTGTCTGTGACGCGATCACTCACTCACTTGTGATCATTACCATCGCGACAGTTCGGCCGACATCGTATGTGTTTGCTTGGGGGCCCCGTTACGTCGATAATTTAGCCCGCGCTCAATGTGGTGTCTCCTTGTTGAGTTCTTCCAAGGACGTCCCAACTTTGATTTACAGCCACGAGCTGAGAGCATTCTGCGCCAGTATTTTAATAACCGAATTATTTTTGTTACCGTAACTATAAACCTGAAAATACTATTTTCTTTACGGCTAAGCTGCTTTTGGTTCAAATGTAAACAAATATGTTATTTTCCAGAACAAATTTAGATGTTTTTTTTTTTTAATTTAACGTGCAAAATGCATCGATTTCTTGCTCGAACATGCTGTTAGTAGATCTTTAAAAAACTTTCTAAACTAAATAAATCGTAACGTGACATATCTTTTTAATTCAATGATCCTCATATGGCGACAAAAAGCACTAAATTTCAACGCTTCAAAATTTGAAACAGATATTGTTATTTACGAAAAGGAAGCAACAATTATTATTATTAGTGTGTCTGCTTACTTTCGTCCATGTTTGTAATGACATTTGACTCTCTTGTCCGAACTGTTGAAGTTATTTTGGGTGGCATTTGACATCTCGCCTTGAAGTCTTGTTTGTATACGCTTTTCGGATTTTTTTTTCGTGTCGGATCTTTTTACGTTTTCATATTTCGCTTTTGAGGTTTTTTCGGTAACGTATACGATTAATTTGTGGCGATTTTCGGGGTTACTTTGACCACTTAAAATATTGATTTTAGTGTCTTTTGATAAATGAATTAGTTATTAAACCCAAGTGTTAATAAAATTCGTTTGTTCCATATAATTAATTTATGAATTTTTCTTAACCAAATGACGCAAATACCAAAATTTTGAGGAGGCAGAGTTACCCCACAGGGTCAAAATAAGTTAATCCCTGTTTACGGTACGAGAACACCCGCCCGAAGGAACGTTGAACTCGGCTTCATTTGTTTTCCAACTTTTCTCTTTCTGTTTCCAAGTCACTGTGTCTGTTCTTTTTTTACGTCCCACAATGTGAGAATATTTTTTCAACTATAATAATTATAAGTTCCGTTTCAGAAATGATAATATTACCAGAACGTGTACGTTTACCTCTTTCGTCCATACTATTTACAATAAAATGTTGAGTGTGACAAAAAATGACCGAGTCAACGCCCAATCACAGTTTGAAACGTCACTGCATGGTTGCCGCATTTACCTTTACCAGCACTTAGCTAATCACAACATTATAAAACGGGAGAAGTGGTTAGAGAAACGGTATATTAACCAGTAGTTAGAAGTTTCGTTTCTATTTATCATAAGGTCAGATCACCAATTTTTAAACAGAAATTTTAAAACCGGACCTTAGTGATTTTGTAGGCGTGTTTATCTTCACATGTATGAAGTATTGCATACTATTAGAGCCACGCATGTATGGTGGAAAGTATTTAGTACCAGTTTGTTTTAATGCCTTATGTGTATAGGCAGTTCGGGATAAAGTGAGCACTCAAAGAAGCGCTGCTTAGCTTCTATTTTCAGCCATTTCGTATCTTACCGCGCTTAACGGCTAACAGTGGGAAATTTCTAACCTCTCTGGACACGTCACTTAATGATTGCGCGTCGAAGATAAATTGTACAGTCAGTATAAACCCATACAGTTTGTTTAAAAAATTATATTAAGTATATACAATACAGTTATGTCGATTTCGGTTGCTTTTATTTCAATATTGTTGTATTTAAATAAGAAAATACACGGAACTGTATTGCGTAATTTTGCTGCCAACCATACAAGCAGAAAGCAACTATAGTTAATGTGGAATTGTATGCAGCAACGGCTAGTGATATTTTTAAAAGGTTAAATTTTTAGTGTTCACTTTATCCTGAATGATCTATTATACATGTGCGGCTCTGCTTTATGGTCAATAATTGGATGTTTTTAACTCTCAGCGCCTCTGGGTTTTTTTCGCGCATATCACAGACGTGTGGTGTCGCAGTAACCTAGTTAATGATTGACACAGTAAAATGAGCGACAGCTGTACAATGATACATATAACCATGAAGTACAGTAGCAGATGTGCACGTAAGGCGTTTGAACAAGCTACTGCAGAATTTTTTTTCACCGAAAATCAGTGGCTTTACCTACTACCATGCATTTTCATGCCGCCGCTTACAGCTTTGTGTGTGTGTGTGTGTTTTTTTTTTTTTTTTTTTATGAAAAGGTAGCTTGTGGACACTTGCGCCAAGACAGTTTGGAGGTACTGTATACGACGACCACATGAGAAGGCTATTTCTCTTGACGGCAAAAATGTATTCACTTAAGGTCACCTCTATGATTTGTATGTTGGCGGATGATTTTAGCGCTGTTTTTCCTCGTATGTTTTAGATCTCGGGATAACACTGAACAATCTTCAAAACATCGAGGTTTTGTTCGAAGTCGTTTCCGATATTTTGCAAAAATACGAATTCAAGGGTGGGTATGATTCTTGCGAGTTCAGCTAATCTATAAGTTGCTTCATATAATTTTCGTCATTTTCCACAAGGATTTGCCGTACGAAATATTTCGTGTGATTGTCGGAACAACCTGTGAGATAAAAAAAATATTTTGTAACTTTCACGGTAATTGTATCGAAGGACGAGCACTTTAAAAACTATATTCTGGCTGTTTAAGAAATACTTTCAGCAACAGTCGCAGTTAAGTGTACATGATTCAGCGTTACGTAGGAACTGAAAGGACATCGAAATCAATTAAGGAAAGTAGGTTTAAGGGAACAACTTTTCTTTTCACGTCCAGGCTCGTTTTTGTACTTGTATTTTCTAAAGTTCTGAGAATTGCGAACAATCTAGCAAAAACTCACGTTAGGCTAGGTTGCTATATTTTGAAGCTGTTATTGGAGTTGTTATATACCCATTTTAGGCATTGCCTGCATTACTGAAAAGTAGTCATTTATGACGAGTTTGGCCCTTAGGCATGGCAAGTGAGCTATGTTCCAACCGAAGTTAAGGCAAAAGAGTATTAACTTATTCCTTGACAAGTTTGTCTTTGTAAACGTTAAATTGTTGTATGTATTAATGCTCGAAAAATACACTTAAAAATCAAATGCATTGATACAGATATGTGTTCGACTGTCGTTGAAGTTCTTTCAGAGATTTAGCATGTCTGTAAAAAAACGGATATGCTCGTGCCCGGGCCTCTTCTGCTATTTTGTTGAACACCCTGTGCTACTTGGCCGTGTGGGATACGGCCGGTCTAAAATAATACAGATCTGGCAACTGGCTTCTTACTCGGCCAGGAATTCCTGTGCCGCACTTCTGTGTCCTCTCCTCTGTGTCACTCCTCATTATCTATCTACGTCTCACAATTTATTGTCTTGTTTTACGCTGCCGGTTTATCTCCTCCCTATACACGCTCTTGTGTTTGTGCCCGTTGACAAGTTTAAGTGTGTTCAGCTTTGCACACCACGCCTTTTTGCACGTCTTACGAGTGTGTGTATTTTTTCTTTGCGACTGTAACCGTAAATCATATTTTTGTGGCTTCAGTGTTGCCAAAATGTATCAACGCTAGATACCCTAGCAAAGCAAAGTTAAAAGTCACCTCGACGACAGAAACATACGAGTATAATAATGATAATAATAATAATAATAATAATAATAATAATAATAATAATAATAATAATAATAATAATAAACGGTTTCTGCTGTTCGTAAAGAGCGACTTTGAAATACACGGACTAGTTACAATTTTAAGTAACCTCTTTTTTTAAGCAGCAATATTTGTACTTTTCCAAAGGTCATGGGGAGCCTTGAATTCTTACGACCGATTCTCATAGATTTTTGCGCGTTAGATCACAATTTAAGTAGTATCGTTCATTACTAGTGATAAAATGCTGTTGCTAGACATAAGTGATAATGTAAACTTGGTGGTAAGGTTAAGTATACTACATGTTATAAGCTCAGTGTCACTTGTTTTTTGCAAGGGACAATTTTCGTCGTTAGTTGCACAGGAGTCTGTAAGGGGTCAACTAAGCCATAGGCGGCGCGTATGGTTTTGTAGATGGTAAGAAGTGTAGGGGAGTTATACGACCTCGGCAGTTGACCGAAAAATTTTTAGAGGAGGTGTGCAGAGTGGTTCGTGGTGGAAGGAGTAAGAGGAAGCGTAGGGAAAACGTTCGGTGAAATGACGAGGTCGTAGAAGTGACCTTTTCCAGAAAATTTTTCTAACCTGTGTATCACCACCACAAACATACGAAGTATAATATATTTTGATTTTTGTTTGTGTAACGTACGCATGCTTGTCTTCCGGCCAAATGAAGTGTAGCTTCCAATTCACGCGAGTCTAACGTGCGATATCTCGGGAGCAGGATAACCACAAACCGCAGCATTGCCGGGCGTCTTTGGCCGCCTGCTATATTACAATTATGTGTGGAACTGCGTAGCTCTCACAGTATTTTATCTCGGAGTGAAAAAAAAGTGATAAAAACCTTGGGAGATAACATAGCGGAGGCGGAAATGGAAATCTTGCGTTTCTAATTAAGCAGCTGCAACTAGTGCGTTTCAACGTTGTTCCGGACTCATGACTTCGATTCTCAGGCAGGGTTCTTGTTCTGATATTATCGTTACGTCAGCCAGAGAGCATTTCTCATTTAGCTGTTATACAGTTGAGAATTATTACGTTCGAAGTTAATGTTTAAAATTGCGGTATTGTAGCGCGTGCAAATTTCTTCCTGTATTTGATACGTTACGCAAAAAGTAACGCAAATGTCTCGTGTGAAATTAATGTTTTTTTTTTCAAGTTTTAGATTGATGGCGGAAAACTGACAGTCAGTATCCATTGATTGCATGTGCAAGATAACATTTCATTAATTATAATGCCAACAATAGTAATCCCGCATAAGAAATTAATTGTTACAATTTCTGTTTGCCTTCTCTTGAGTAAAATACTGCAGTTTGACGCAGCGGCTAGGGTGCTCGCTTCCGCATAAACTATCCGGGGTAGATTCCCGGCGATGTCAACCGTAATTTACGCATGTGGAAATCATGCCAAACGATGCGGTTGCTCGGAAGTGACGTTTCGGAGCGACCAGGCTTACTCATAAAGTTCTTATTTTTTATATCCCCTCAGCAGCGAGTTTAGTTTGCATTTAAATTAAACAGCAACTGGCTTAATAATTTACATCCTATGGGTTTGTGTATATTGATATAAAACACAGAAGGAAAATAAAAACAATATATCAAATATGCAGACCTTGAATTTTGATGAAATCGGCTCTCCACAGGGAATAAGGTTCTCAGCAATGGTCTACAAAAAAAAATACGGAACTTAAACTCGTGGATTTCGCTGTGTGCTGTTACATGTACCAAGCACAGTGTTACGTTCTAATGTCTAATAAGTCACAAAATCGTGTTTCTTTGGATATCTTCCCTTGTATTAGGCTACCCATTTTAGAATTGGTTAAATCTCGAGGAAAATTGTCAGCAACTGTAATCTCGGATATGTGTGACGACCATCTTCACAGATGTTTAAATAAAATAATTGTCGTACTACCGCTGCATCGTGACCGCAACCAAAAATTAATGTAAAAGAAGTGTGAGGTGCTTGATATCAGGTGTAAATTCTTTATCGTGACCTTGTCGTAAAAGTATAATCATTATGTACAGTAAGTTGAGAACACCCCACGCTTTCTTTCAAGTCAAAGTAAATTTTTTGGTAATTGACTTAATCTCATTTTAAGCTTATTTAAAGATTACGTTACACCGAATTGTATTACATCTTATCGCTGTTGAATAAAATCGTTATATTTAAGATTATTTTCAAATTTTTAGTTCTATTGCTACAAAAGCGTTTTCTTTTTTAGTTTTTAAGTTGTAATTTGATATTTTATTGTAAGTCCTAAAACACAATGGTATGTAAAAGTAATAATTTATTTCTACGTGATCTGTTTAAAAATTCCGATTAAAAATATCTGCCGTAGCTAGATCGTATTTTTTTGTCATAACGGGCTAGAATTCCAGGTCATAGCTGTGAAATTATTGTATTGTCATCGATTCTCAATACGTGTGCAAAATGTCAAATCATTTGGACGTCTATGGAAGTGGGTGAATATTGAATTGAAAGGTTCTGTTTCATTCGTACAAGTGAAACTTATAAAATCGTGTTAATAAACACAGATTAGTCGGTTTCTCCGTACTTAAAAGTTTGTGTTTGAGACCACAAGAAAAATATTTTTTTAATGTTGTTCTTGGCAAGACGATTTCCTAAAGTCTTTATTTTACCACGAATAATCTGGATGTATTACTTAAATGTGGTGTGCTTCCATGGATTGCCCCGGGTTTTTAAACATGTTTAGCGACTGACAGTTATCCTGATTTCAATATGGATTATTACAGCTTACGCTTTACATCACTGAAATAAATTGTTTTATTACAAACTGGGGTTCAGGATTTCGGTTGCAATTTTTACACTCGTCGCGTCTCACGTTTCTTATCCGCGTTAAAAAAAATCGTAACTGGCTATTCATATTGAATTATAATTCGATAATTTCTATAAAAATGACGTCACAATATTGTTGGTAACCTTTGTACTAGAACTAAATGTGATTGTGGGTTGCAGTAAACGTTCGTGTGCATACGTTCATCACAGACTGATTTAAACTAACAGAATAGCTCCTAACGGAGTACGTACAAATAAGCCAAAATATGATCTTATTGAAAACACTTCGAGCTGTCACCACATGTCTAAAGACTGGGAGCTTTCCTAATTTTAGTATGTAACAAAGTAACCCAGACGACGCCACGACATTTTCGAATAAGTGTAGGGCGAGGTATAGATGTCTAAGGCCGGTATTCCTAAACGTTAGGGTCTACATAAGTACTACTAACTCAACTCAGGCGCTTGAAAAACAGCGGCCGATACTTAAGCGCGCGATTGTATTCCTAAACACGTGTTTTCTCACAGTCCTGAGATGGTATCAGATAACAGCTTGTTATTTGCCGTCCTGTGTTAGGCTATTAACAAATTAAAGCGCTGCCGCAGTGTTTTTTTTTTGCTTAGAACAAGTAGCAGTGATTTTCAATAGCTATTTAACAAAATACATTTATTTTTGACATTTAAAACGTAAGGTATTAAATTTTAATTAATTTTTAACTTGAGGTAATCATAAATGTAGTTACACACACACGCACAGTACCGGTCAAAAATTTAAGACCACCATGTTAAATCATCAAACTTCTCATAGGACCTAAAGTTTGGCCCGATATAGATGACAATTTTTTCGAATATTCTTACAGGCATAAGAAAAGAATCCCCACAGATGCAATTATATGCTATGCTTAGTTTAGGAGTTATGAAGTTTTGACTATTTTCTGGCAACCACAAAACTACATTTTGCGATATAAAAAAATTGTATGGCCTATTCTATTGACGTTATTTCGACGTTGAATTTTTTATTGGTGTAGAAAAGTGTGCTTTTTATTTTTCTCAAATCGAAAAATATCCGAAAAATTTTTTGGTAGAAAGCTAGGCACATTTATCAAAAAACTTTTTTGTAAGAATTTCCCTATTTTTTTTTTTTTTTTTTTTTACGAAATTAAAAAATGTATAACTTTTCTGCTGAGTTAGCTACCGGAACCTGCTTTCTTCATCCGCGTTACTCATCAGGCTTATAAACTGTCAGCACATTTGTGTGTGTTTGTAAGTGTATATCAACAAACATCTGCTCTTATCTCATTCTATGTACTGTAAAGAGGTCCCAGCATGCAGTGAACGCAAAGCGTACTTAAATTGTTGCAGATTTGTTTTATTTGTCTTGTCTACTTGTGTTATTGTTTTGTTTTGTATGTCTTTTTTTTTGTATCTACTCATTGACGAGTTCAAATAGCATTGTTGTATGCTCAACTGAACAATAAATAAATATATATATATATATATCTTCTGCTCAACAGGTGGCACTGCAAGCCCCATTTTGTGTGCGTGCGGTGTTTGGAACAATTTTCCACTGTTTGCAGCTCTGTCAAGTTACAGCAATTACTTGACCTGTGTTTGTCAACAATGGGTAAGCAAAGTATGTCAGACAATGTTAAATGGAAATAATTGGTATGAGCAAGTGTAAAAACCCATAGACAGATAGCCCATCTATTGAATGTAAGTAAGACGTCAATAGAATAGGCCATACATTTTTTTTATATTCCAAAAAGTAGTAATTTTGTGGTTGCCAGAAAATATTCAAAACTTCATAACTCCTAAACTAAGCATAGCATATAATTGTATCTGTGTGGATTCTTTTCTTATACCTGTAAGAATATTCGGAAACATTATCATCTATAT
>PNEQ01106263.1:10239-30755 GCA_003012365.1 Medauroidea extradentata
TATATATATATATATATATATATATATATATATATATATATATATATATATATATATATATATATATATATATATATATATATAACCTAATACAACTTTCGAAATTTAAGTATTAAAAATTAAATGACTGTCTCTTTTGCAAAGTAAAAAAAATGTTGGTTCAATTTTTGGAATGGCCGTCAAGGTGGTGGACATCTTTCGCTCGTTCGAGACCTTGAAATGCGTAAGCGGTAAGCCGAAACAGCACGCGCATCATGCATAAGCTAACCTCTTAAGAGTGCGTGGTAGATAAACGCTGAAAACATCAGTTGATTTCTACGCTCCTTTCGAAGCCAATATGGATAAAATACTCAATGGCAATCCTAGATAATGGTATTTGCCAACTTTATGAGTAAATATTGATCCAGAATTACTCATTTGTTACGGATCTCTTGCGCCGCAGTTAAATTAATGAGGTTCCGGCGTCAGAGATTGTGCCCCAGAAGGTCGTACCACTGGAAACTATTTTGTTTAAAACGTTGGCTAAAACTATTCTCTAAGATTGCTATTGTTTAATTTTCGCAAATTGGCTTCAATATACCTACAGTTATAGATTAATGCTTTTAGCCTTGAATTATGTACCACGCCCTCTTAATGATTACTGGTGGACCTTAAATGGGTATACACACGAGCAACGTTCTTTCAATGCTATTCCTAAGCAGATATAGGTTGTTCGGGATAAAGTAAGCACTAAAAACTTAACATTTGAAAAATAACACTAACCGTTACTGCATATAATTCAACATTAACTCTTGTTCCCTTACTGCTTGTATGGTTGGTAGCGAAGTTAAATAATATAGGTCCGCGTATTTTCGCATTTAAATACAATACTGAAACAAAATCAGCCGAATTCGACATACTTGAATTTTATACAATTAGTATAAACTTTTATTTATCAAACTACATGGGTTCCTACTAACTGCACAATTGATCGCACACTCGCAAACATCAAGTGACGTGTCCAGAGAGGTTAGATATTTCCCGTTGTTAGCTGTTACGTGCGGAAACATACCAATTGGCTGGAAATAGAACAATAGTATGGCTTTTTTTGAGTGCTCACTTTATCCCGAACCACCTATATAACTTATGTGCTTTGAGCATTTTGTAATAATCTTGTAACGACCGAAGCTCTGCACACTACTCAGCGGCCTGGTCAGACAGCCACCTTAATGATGTTGCGCATGTACGCAGATCCACGAAAACTTTTTTTCTTTTCTTTAAGCCTACTTTCACTTTTTCTTGTGTTTGATGTTCCTCAATTTTTCTCCTACATTAAAAACATTTCGAACGTGTAGACCGAAATTAATCAAACTTGTTACAATTATAGTACCTAGTAGCTTAAATGGGTTTGAATTTTTTGTTCTTTGTTCATATTTTCATAATGGGGGCCATCTCAAATGTTTTTTTTACGTGGAATATCTAAAACAAACAAGTTATATAAACAATTATTCCTAATTTCATAAAACTCTGTACACATACATAGGTCATAGTAATCAGTATGGTGACTTTTATATATTTTATCCATTCCGTGTTCATATTCATACAATTGTGGCCATTGGAAAAATTATTTGATCACGCGAGATATCGAAGGTAATTTTTGTCTGAAATTCGTCAAACTCTGTACATATAGGGTTATAGTACTTATCGTAAAAAAGGAGTGGGGCCTTGGGACACGAGGGGTGAATTTGGGACACTTTTGTATTAGTTTTATTTTCCATAATTGTAAACTGTGAGTAAATATTAGTTAAATGTCATGTGATTATTTATTATTCTATTATTCTTTATTTATCGCAAGTAAATTTATTTATTTACAGCTACCATATATGAGAAAAATAATTTTTTTGTAACGTCCCAAAATCGTCCCAAAATCGTCCCACGTGTCCAAAGCCTTACTGTAGTAAAGAGGCATTAATTTTTATTTTGTTTTATTAATGGGGTATTACCATGATCAAAACGGTGGCCATTTGAACACATATTCTTGATCACATAAGATATCTACAGGAATTATGCATCTATAATTCATCAAACTCGATACAGGTGTAGTACTGCGTACAACGTCTTTATATTAACGCATATCATATTCAGTTATAAACACCAGATTATTCAAAATGGATTGTATTAGTATCGCGTGCGGAAATTTTATGAACAAGTAAGTCGAACATGTGTTTTCAATGTTTACGTGAAATGAATAATATTTTTTAATGTACTTCAAATTTTTTCTTCTTTTAAAAAAATGAAAAATTACTTTTCTGTAATTGTTTTGACACTATTCGGTGTGCTCTTTTGTTTTTTATTTTAAGAAATCACATTTTATAGTTATTTTTAGGTTACTATTACTGCCACTACAACTCACTTTACAGAACAATTTTACGACATATTTTAGACATAGTTTTCATAATCTATCGCCACGCTAAAGTAACACACTGTGTCCCGTATAACTAAGTAGGAAATTGTGCATTTAATATTATTTGATGATTCGGTGTTTATAATAATGTACGTCCTCAAATTTCAAAGATATCATATTTTATATATGTTTTTGTATAACAACCGGCCCAATTGTCAGCAAATTTAATTTTAGAAACTTTATTTTTAAAATTTTGGTTTAATTAGTTCTAATTGTTGTAGGTTCGCTATGTTAGAAGATAGCATCACGTGAACAAACAAAGATATAATTTCGTATGTTTAGATACATCTACATTACCGATTTGAATTTTTTGGTTTATTTGCATCCACATTGAGGAACATAGTCTTTTCATTTAAGCTTGTGATTTTTCGATGAACATATTCGCACATTAGTGTACATGTGTGATTACTTTGGAAATAAAATTACCACGCTCCTGAAGATATCTTGTAATTTTTTTTTAATGTAGTTACCTGCCTTGATATTTTTCTCACGACAAAGGACCGAAAACAAGATTACGTTAAGAGCGTCACTGGTACGCTTATTAAATGTCTGTATACACAAGGCACTGAATCAGCGAGCAGATTTTTCGTCGTACATGTTTTTGAATTAAATCTTTTCGAATCTGTAATTTAGTTTCAAATATTTAACTACATTTTTAATTATAATGGCCTGCAAACTGTTTTTTACGATTTTGGAAGCGTTAATACCGTATTTATATCACGCTAGCTGATTTGAAAACATTCCGTCACAGTCTCCAATGTTGTTTTTTTTTTTTTGTAGATGAATATATCGTCAAAACATTTATTAATTTCTATTTTTTTTTTTAACAGGACACAACGCAGATTAAGTGCAAAGTGTACGTCACGTAAAAATGTAAACCAAATTCGTTTTATAATTATAGTAAAAATTTTATTTCGGAAATAAATTTAAAAAATATTGAAATGTTTGTATATGACAGCATAGTTAAATCATGAATTTAGTGAAACGTATCGTATCTGATAAATATGTGTTTAAATCAACAGCTAACAATTCCCTTTTAATATTTTGGAAGAAGGCTATTTTACAAAAGGTGCTTATTGTTCGCACGCACTATATTCTTTCGATTGTTAAGCACTAAGAATTGAAAAAACTAAGGTTATATTTTATTCCGTACATCAGAAGGAGTTTTCTTAAAGACTGGCTGCAATTCACAGGAAAAAAATTATATTCTTCAACAATGGTTCATTATTCATGTCACCTTATTTCCTATTATTGCGTTATTTTAATGCTAAGAAACTATATTACTAGAAATGAATATTAATTTAATGTTTATTTTATTGTGCTACATAATATAAAAAAGAAGCAAATCGGAGTAACCTGGATTCGAACCGGAAGAAAATAAGTGGTGAGTCGACACCTTAGCGTCTGAGTTACCGAATCAGTTACGTAACATAGATTGAAAAAATGTATTTATAGTGAAATGCTTTGAAAAGCACAAATTTCTTTATTTTGAACTATTTAGGGTTTTAAAATACTAGTGGGTTATTACTTAATATTCTTGCTGCCAGGCTAAGCGTTACGTGCATGCGTTGTTGGAATCAAGGTCATTTTCGAGCCCTATGAATTTGGACTCGGCAGCGTCCTACGTAAGGTTTTGGCTTGATATTTAGCGGTTGGGAATACCTATAAGTCCCAGGTATGATTTGAGATGCACCTAAACCCTTATCGAAACGTTTAGGAATACCAGCCTAAGAGAAGGAGTCCGTCTAAAACATTTGAAAAACTCTATGCTAAAATAAAATACTTGGGACAAGAAGGATGGTTTCACGTGTGCGATGGATCATCAACCAGCCCTTTTCATCGATGATGAACTTTGCAATTTATCAGGACTGAACTTAATTCACAGCACAACGAATCAAACGAAAATACTAAGATCACAGCAGTTTATATGACATTGACATTGGATACAAGTTTATACAGCTTCTTCTATATTGGCCTGTCTCCCAAATATTTGCAGTACGATAGCTCTTATTTTCCTTGTTCACTTCTTATGTAAGCCTCAGAGAAGTACCTGGGACACTGAAAGTTGACTCATCCATGAATGGAACTTCAGTTTACAGTAATTTTAGTCCTTTTGGCGAGCTAGACGACTCCACTTCAATCGGCACCATTAATGAGCTCATATATGGATAGCACGTACTGCAGGTCTTCTGTAATGTAGGTCACCTTGTTTGAACCTCCCATGCACATTATCTCAGAGAACTGACGTTTTTGTTGTTACTGTGAGCTCCTAGCACCAAATATAGGTCCTCTCCTCGTTACGTCGCTCTTGTCTTCCCTGCCCAATAGATACGGGTATATGTTTAGTCTTTACAATCTGTCGCCTTGATCGTGACACAGCAGAACTATTCATATGTAGTTAACATCGTTAATTGCGCTCGTAACTACTTTTCTTGAAGTAGTCATTTCACTGTCGACCGTAAAAAATGCAGACGTTTTCTTTGTGCTATAACCGACTACAAGTACGAGTTGATAAAAACACTACATCATACGCACCTGTGTGAATATTAGTCACTGTGATATGTTAACATGCACAGGAACGCCATCTTCAGCACGTTATTAATTCTTGCATCAAATAATATGCAAGCATAAGGAGTTTTTGCTATTTCTTGTATAGAAAATAAAAGCGTGTGCTCGCTGCTTTAATTTGATACAAGTTATGAACAACACCTGCTTGTTCTGAGCTTGTAAAGCGAGGTCTTCATGTATGCAATATTCCAATGTTTTAGGACATTATTATTTGGTAAACACGTTTTCTTTTGAACGTCTTGTTAAATCAGTATTTCATCTTAAACACTTATGCTTAAAAAGGCTTCTCCAAAAAACAAATTAAAAATTTGTTGGTCTAAGAACTGTTTAGTCAAAATATTTGAAAACATAATGTTGTTGCATTTAAGGGCGCCTTAGAGGCCCAGAGTGACGGAGCTATAAGGGCGAACTTCAAGCGCGCATCAAATGCCGCATCGCCGCTATGAGCCAAGCGCTGAACTAGCGTGCAAGATTTCCGCAGATCCAGTTTTGCTATGGGACATTAAGCGGTGACAAAATTTTTTTTAAAATTTTATAAGTATAAAGTCTGTAGCAAATTCAGTGCACGTCTCAATCTCAGTTTTACAAACACCCGACTTTGAAATACGGCAGAATTTGAAAGGCTGTTTTTAGTTATGCAGGAAGGCTTAGAAACAGTGTTTTTAATTCGCATTGTGTCTTAGCAATGACATTTCGACCTTGTCGGAAGTGTTCTTTTCGTAGGTTGGCACAATGGGCACGCGTGGAATAGTTAAACAAAAAACCTGTTTACGAACACACTGCAACGCATTTCAAGCGCGTGGTAGGCAGTTCGTGCACCTTTTCGCATAGATTCATTGCTTAAAAAGTAATTTAGTATTATTTGACGAATTTTATATATTGCCATATGAAATGACCGAGTGTGTTCAGGTCGGATATCTCCGTTATAGCTTGTCATACGTGTCACTAGTTTCTAATCTCTAAACATTCTGTTTTGCGGCTTTTATCCGATACACATTTTTGCGTGCTATTAGTGAAACACTCTGTTTTACATTAAAATTGCTACCAAGCAAACTTTAGTTCTATTTATCACTCAACGTGTAATTTTACGCGTAAATAGTTTTAAATTTTAACAATTAGTTTCAGTACAGCCACAACATATCGTATGTTATGCAGGCTGCAGAAACGTGGCAAAACACATTCTTGGTTACTAAACTACCCTTATTTCTTTTTCACACCGTTTCTGTGGCGCAGGTTATAAGTAAGTTGGCGATGTTATTTTCTGCTTTAGAACACAGCTATAAATAAATCTGGTTATGTAGGCAGGTAAAGTCGCGAAAGTTCATAGAATTTTTAGTACGATAATACCATTCCTAACTTACGTCGTGCCGAACCCTCTCCTTGACATAGGTACCGAGCATTTTCTAGTTTATGACCCTACAATGCCTTTGTATGCACGGAAATGTGCGCAACTTCTCTGTGGTTTTTATCTTCCTAGCAGGTGACATTTCCAAATCACTCTTTACTAGCCTTTGCTATCCGGTTGTGATTTTCCACGGAAATTAGGGAGAATCGTCTGTTGTTTTCTTCTAAGTTTGGAAATATATTTTCTAATGAGTGAAAGGTGAAATGAACCCACATGTGCACATTTTCTAGAAATAAAAAAGTTTATTCTAGCTAAACAAATTGGTGTTCATAAAAACTTTGTTATTTTGTACAATAAATGAAATAAATATGTATAGTAGTAGGTATCCATACTGCTTATAGCACAAACCTAAAATGGAATGTGTACATTTTACTACACAAAGTAGAAAACTATATTATAGTTAATGTTATGTTTGTGGGCTAAAACTATACACAATAAACGTACGCAAAATATAAATAATTTTCGGAACATCTTTGAGATGTAACATAAAATGCGATACGTTCTTTCGTCCACTCAGACCCGAAAACTAAGAAAACATAGGTAAATATGAAATAATACAGTCCTAAATGCATTTTATTAGGTGCAGTGGCAAACTTCGAAACGTATTTATCAACTTCCTTAGACTTACTCATCTTCATCGTCCTCATTCGTCCTTTTTTATGTAGGCCGGTTAAGTCAAACATTAAAAATAGCTCATGTACTTTTTGAGATACTTAGGGTTCGTCTTTAGATTTTGTGTATTTTAGTATTTAATGGGGACCTACTCGTTATAAATTTTAGTTACATGATAAAACAATCATGTGGTGTTTCTAAACTTAAATGTTGTCTGAATGCTATTAATAGTAGGTAAAGATTGCACATAACCATTGAACTGACTGAAATAGATGGAAGTGCCTTTTTTTACTGCTGGTATATTCAAACTTCATATATGAAGTGCTGCGCTGTTGGTAAGTTTTACAAAGTATTATGGCCACCGAATTTTTACGTCGAGAATGTCATAATTTTTAACTTCTTTACTGGAAAGGAAGGCTCGGTGTGCTTGACATGTTCAACCACATTCTTGTATTCTTACGAGGAGTACACTCAGAACTGCCCGCTAAGAAATTCGAAATGACATGTTGTAGCCTCGTATTCGGCAATATTGTTGTATGGTCGTAGACATATTAGTCATAGTGAAGAGTTTCTAAGAGCGAACAAAGGACGAGGTTTCGGTTTTCGCAATCATGCATCACTAAACATATGGAGGAACCCGTTCCGTTTTATGAATGTAATTAAGAATGAAATTGTAACAAATTTTCACACTTCATTTGACGCATTGTTCGCCTATTTTTCTGGACAAGTTCATTTCCAGTTTTCGTGTTAAAACACTGACAACACAGTACCATAACTGCAGCGGTAAAAAGCGAAAGGTAAGTTATGCGTATAACGAAACACTGTCATGTAATTTCACGTCGGTTCAGCACATTTTCTGAACCTCTTTTGTAATGTCTTAAAATAATTTTTGCGCCCTCCTTTTGTGCGCCAATTGCTGCTACTAGTTAAGTTACACCTGAAATGCTCCTTAATCAGTCAGCACATTAGTCGCATAGTTATCACAGTCGTAAATAGTTTTTACAAGATTTATGTAATATTTTGAGTTGTATAATATGCACTCATTATTTAATGTTAATTTCCCAGTCCGTCTGTGCATGATATCCAGATACTGTAATTTGTTAATAACAATTCCAGTAAGCCAGTGCTGGTAGACAGATGTGTGTATCTGGCAGGTTTAAGACGCATGACGTTGTCCAGTAGTGGGAGGGGAGGATGTTCTCTCCTTTTCATTCTAGCTATAGTTTATCCCACGTAGGAGTGCACTTTTTTGACAGCTGGCTGGTGTCATTTCAAAAACTGAATTCAGTAGATTTATGAATTAGGTTGGTGCGCGACCGAAGGTGAAACAATATTTACATAGGTCGTTCCGGATAAAGTAAGTAGTTTTGAAACCATAGTTACTTCCTTCCTTACAGATAATATATAGTTTCCTTCATCTTTTCAATACAAACAAAGCAACCTAAGTGAAAGAAAAATGTATATTCACTCAAAAATATAGTTTGTAAATTTGCCAAACTTGCGTATAGGAGCGCTAAGAAAGCAGGTACGGCAGAATTGTTTCCCAGACATCCATGGTAGCACTCCGA
This sequence comes from Medauroidea extradentata, assembly GCA_003012365.1. Classification (NCBI taxonomy): domain Eukaryota; kingdom Metazoa; phylum Arthropoda; class Insecta; order Phasmatodea; family Phasmatidae; genus Medauroidea; species Medauroidea extradentata. The sequence goes on from PNEQ01106263.1 coordinate 18,836, forward strand.
AATTTTTTTTACACAACAGTCGAATGTATACTGAATTTACCAGATTTGAATTGTTACAAATGTAAAAGTTTGCATATTACAAGGCGGAAGTATGGTAACTGTTCCATACTGCGTTTAGGTCAATTACTTCCTAAATATTTTAGGAAGTTTTTCTACAGTGCAGACTGTATCGTACTTAAATATTAGTGCCTGAGTTGAAAGTAAATAATATTTATTAATTTTTATTCTAGACAAGATGGTTTTCAAACTTTATTGCGAACCATCTATATAGTACATAAAACCCTAAAAACCAAATTGTTGCACAATGAGCCACCGAAAACATTGCCAATATAACCCCCTGTCCGTAAGTACTATAGGAAATGTTGATGTATTTTATTGCAAAGAAACAAATGTCGTATACTCTTTTGTTTAAAGCAATGTTTGTATGCTTTCATGAAAAGAGGAATGAACGCCAATCGCACGTGTCAAGCCATATACGGCGGGTGGAATACTGCACTCTGGTTGGAGTGAGTGGATGAGTGAAAGACTTTTGGTCAGCACTTAACATCGGGGGTTTTAGCGCTGGTGAGGGGTGACATGAGGTGAGTATGGAGCAGCGTCGGAATAAATGGGCGGGGGAAACGGGAGATCCCCGATAAAACCCGCCAACCAGCGGCATCGTCCGGCACGAATCTCACATGTGAAAATCCGGATAATCGAACCCGGATCGCCTTGGTTGGAGGCGAATGGTCTTACCATTCGGCCACCGTGGCCCCCAGACTGTGGTTGGACCCGCGCTGCTCCGAGGCAAGCGTGGGGTATTTTCCCGCCAAACGTTGTTCGCCGGGAAAGTTTTCTGACGGAAGAAGACACTTGTCCCGAGAGACGAGGCATACAGACGACGCATACTTCGACAGTAGTGTGAAAGTTTGTTTGCACCGCGGCCTGATCAAACTTCAACAAATGTGAAATGTATTAATGTAATCGGTTTCGCACAGTTCGCGAACAAGCGGGGGCAGTGTTTTGCCCGAGCGCGACAGTTGTGTGAAACGCAGCCAGACAGAGCAACGAATATACGTCGGTCACTCATCTCATTACCTTTTAGTCGCCATATTTTAACGTCGCAGTTCATTTAAACGTCACAGGAGCTTTGTGTGTTTTAACGGAATGTCTCTTATCAGTAAAAAAATTCTTTGTATAGTTATAGACTGTTTACAGTAAAGTGAGCACTTTTGAAGATCGTCTTGTCTTTATAAATAAACAAATAATATATTTCATTTGTGACATATAACGTTATCATTGAACCACAGCACAAACTTTACATACAGTTTGTGTCTAACATTGCTTTGGTTATATTAGTAAGTTGCGGAAAGATACAACATTGGTTGAAAAGAAGAAAATAAATGTCTTATTATTAGAAAGTGCAAATTTAATTGTATTTTCACTTTGCTATGTTATTCCTTTAACAATACCTAGCCGAGGCGTATTCGTGAATGACTAAACTTTGTAACATTATTGGCAACGGTGGCGTGACTGCGACTAGTTACGTCTTATGTCCCCAGAACTTCATCATCGAGCGCGTAACACGTATAATTCAGGCTGTTCGGCCTCATTTTCTTTTGCTTCCTCACATGTACAGCATACGTAAACTTGAGGCATAAACACGCACAGAAAGTTTACATGTAGCTATTTTAGATATTACTGATAATTCATAAATAAAAATAAGTGTGCATTTAACTGATATTCATCAAATTAGGGCATCAGTATGTTAATAGATTTTAATATTCATAGGAGTTGGGAGAAAGTTTCCTCTATTTCATATTAATGACATGTTCATTTTTCACCGAAATACGTGTTAACCTACTCAAACAGCATGAAGTCTATTAAACGCCTTGCGTTGGACTTACTTCCACGTGTACAGCATCTTCTAGAACAAAACAAGTAAATTACGAATTACATTTATTTGAGGCTGTCATTCATCGCCTATGTCATTATTTCCGCATTGACTCCTCCTGCCCCCTCCAGCTCTATTCTTTTTATTTTCATTTCTTTGCTTAATGTTTCATTATTCAGTGTTCTTAGAATTCTACTGCATGGCTTGTGTCTTGTTACATCACACGTATTTCAGTCTAAATGTATGAAGAACATATCCACAGTTTAGGACTACCGCTATAAAGTATGCCAGGTAATTAACGGATACGAACTGCACTAGGTGGATCTATGACCAAAACTATTTAGAAAATCCTCTTCGTTAAAAAGTAGAGAAACTCTCGCTCTAAATTAAATCGGTGTAATTTTCACTGTTTCAATTAATTGCAAGGTTGTTCACTGGCGAATTTGTTGATTAGTCAATGTTAGCTGATAAAAAAGTGAGAAAACAAGAGGTTGGGGTAAAAGATTCAATTAGTAAGTATATTGAACTATTTAATTAGTACAGATTCCTCTATTCAATCTATAATTTCAAAACTACAGTTCAAATATGTCAGTTAAATGTCCTCTCAATTCTACGTGGTCTTAGTCTGCTTGTATTAAAAAACGCACCATCATTTATGAAGCAAACATGCTACTAATTTTTGTTTGCTCGTTGTTTAAAAAATATTTGTTTTTTTAAGTGCCGTTTAAACGTACAGTAATATTTACAGTATGAATATATTGTAGTAAGTATTCTTATTTCTCTGTTGTTATGGATAGTTGAGTTTTAGTAATGTTTAGTTTCACTCAGTTGCTCACAATGAAGTTACGCTGATTTAAAAAAAAAAAAAAAAAACTAAACTACAGAAAGTAAGTTTTCATTACTGAGAAAACTATGTTGTGCAGAAGTAACACTTATGACTGGTAAACGACAGTATAAAGCTACTTTCCGGGCAGTTGTTTCAACCAAGGTTACACGATGGGTTAGTGGTGTGTTGGCATCTTGTGCCAAGGATAGTGGGTTCGATTCACGCTGATATTCGTGAGTACTTCAGTTTTAGTTCATGCTTTTCTTGAGCTTGTGTCATAATTATAGATCGTATCGATGTGAAATTACACTTTTTTTTGTACATTTATATAAGAAGTTCGGTTCTTTTCCAATTAGTGAAAATCTCTTATTCAATCTGTGAGATTATAGGCTGGTGCAATCTGCATTTTTCTACAGTATTCCAATCGAGCAGTTTCAACAGTTCTAGTCTGTGGTAAATCACTAGATAACTGTGCATATTCACAGTCTCCCGTTTAGAGTGTAGGTTACGAGAAAATGACATTTAAGTCCAAAAAACAGTGAAACGGAAACGTGGGATAATATGTTTCGTTGGTGTGGACGGCACCAAATGAATGTGTCACTAAAATTCACTTTTTGTTTAAAAAAATCCGTAAGGCCATTATCGTACAAGACACATGACATTAAAGTAGGTGAAAGTAATTTATTGCACATTACGCACATCACAGCATCGGCTTACAAATCTTTAAAACTTCATATGTGTTAGAAGTTTGCACCAATCAGAAGTGATTTTTTAAAGTTAATTTCGGTCACAGATTCAGGTAGTGCAGTCCATACACGCTAATTACCTGACAAACTGTATAAGGTACCTGTACCGAATATGGCCCGTTTAAGGTTCACAAATCATGTATACCTAAGTCATTAATTATGTAACTAATATAATACATGGGTAATGTAATACAGAAATGTATAGATGGTGTATGTTCATACTGGAGACTAGTGTGTATCGATCCCACATAGACCTCGGCATTACCACAGAATGGTGACTAGTGGGCCTTATTCGGTACAGGTACCTTACATGTTTACTAATACGTTCTTTTTACTATCGAGCGTGGTGGCGCTAACATTAACATGTTGGATACGCGAGGTTTGCAACTATTTCTGAAATCAATTAAGTTTATACCTATACCCTGTTGTTACAAAAATGTTGATACATCCACAGAAACAGAAGTTATCGAGAAAAACCGGATAATTTCAATGTGGGCATAAAATAACTGCATATTTTTATAAAACAACTTAAAACTCTGTATTTGTTTGGATTTATCCTCCTTCAGCTACTGCTCTGGTCTTTTATGTTACAGTACAGGGTCCAAAAACTCCAGAATGCATTTGTAAGGTATATTTATAATCTAAAACAAAGGGGCCATGCCACAGAAACTTTAATCAAAACCGGGTGCGGTTGAACATGGGAAACAGACAACAATTGAACTTTGTTATTTAACTAAAATTAATTCTTCATGATAATGCTACACAATTCCTAACATATAAATTATTAAAGTTAAATTATATCCATACATACAATACCAGACGGCAAATGTATTTGCGAATATAACGTCACATCAGTGCAGTGTTTAAGCGATCATTTAGCTACATGATCAGTTGTTTCTGGGACGAGTTCTGCGAACCTAAAAAAAAAAGGCCCATGAAGTGTCTTAAAAAGTACAAAGAGTTCCTTCTGGCAGGCCGAAACCAAAAATTAATATTAATAAAAATTATGTAAAATTACCTAGCATTTCAACGTACATATTTTTTCTTATTATTTGTGAATAGTTTCTTGTGTATACTTCAACTATTAAAATTCAAATTTGTTTTGTATAACATGTGTAGTCTATTTTTTTATTGTTAGTATTTAGTACGTAAGAGCATCTTATTGTTTGTTCTCATCATTGTGTTTGTCTAATTATGTGTAGTGTACGTGCATGACATATTGTGAAACAGCCGTAATGCTGAATTTTGCTCGTGTGTTAATAAATAAAACATTAAATTCCAAAGATGCGACCTTTGGTTGCTCGAATTCACAAAGACACTGCCTCCTGACTATGAGACGCCCTGTTCGAATCCTTCGTAGATCAAACCACAAACCTCTCACCGAGATGAATTATTCCTATATCTGGATTTATAAATTTTTGCCGTAAGTTTAAAGTAGAGGTCTGCTTAACACAAATATTAGTTTCACACGCTTTTAAAATTTGTAAAACATGTCGTGTCTTGGTTAATTTAAACGAGGAGCTTCTGTGGCCATGGGTGATATGGAAGTTTAGGAGATGTGTTTTTCCTTACAGATGATTACAGAAATCCTATTATGAATGGTAGCTGAGATATGCCAGCTTAAGAAAATGTACGAAGCTATGTTGTGTATTGTCGATGCATCAAAAATGATAAAATACCTGCAAAACTGATTTGAGCGAAAATTGTACTAATTCAAGATGACGGGGGCTGTTTACCTACGTATACATGAGTGCAGCAGTAAGGTTAACAGTCGGTAGTGTTGGTCAATATTTAGCTCAAAATGGTATTTTAGGTCTATAGTCAAACTAAATTATTTTTATTTTTATCTTCATGGGATATAGTATGTTTTTGCTTATTAATTTATAACTGCTGCTATAAAAACCACTTGCTTTCCCATTAAAATATTTACGAAGTTCGTAATTCAGTACAAATGTACATTTTGGTGTACCAATAACTGATAAAGCAAGATGACCGACACACCGGGCCTTGCAGAACGAAAACCTGTCGGAATTCGTTGAATCGAAATAATAAATTTTGACCATGGGCATACTTTACTGCTATGCGTACAAATTGGCTAACGTGGTTCTGCTGATTTTATAGTATCATAATACAATCCTACCGCTGAATGAAAATGTTTCCTTACTTATAAAATTTGCAAAATTCATGGAGTAAATGTGTTGTTAAATCTTAACTCGTAAAAATGTAATGCTCCTTTTAACGAGGGTTTTAAATTTTTTTTCTGCTCGTTGCGTTGCATTAACAGGCAAACAAGTATGCAAGTTAATCGGGATTAAAGAAATTGTGGTAGTGTCTAGTAGGACTTCCTTTTCACTTTTTTTTTTATCTTTTTACATATTTTTATTCATCTAGGATGCTCTATAATTACCGGATTTGTAGTGTAATTAGCAAAGCATTCAATCAATATTCGAAAATAAAAGAATAGGGTCTGTAGTCTCTAAAGCAGTTATATTGAAATTATGATATGTAGATGATGCAAAACTTGTTGGACGTACAATGCTGTTTCGCCCAAAGGTGCATCGCCTTACGTTGTCTCCAGTTGCACAGTGCACGGCAGGAATCTAACATGAATAGTTGGTGTCTGTGGATGAGAGAGCACGGCAGCTGTAACGCTGGCTGTGGCAGGGTGGTCGAGTACGCGCCTCTACACGTCCGATGGCAACTTTCTAGTCGAACTTGTTCCATCCACGCCCAGCTGGGAGGATGGCGGCACGCGGGACGACCTCTTTCCAGCCGCCATCACGTGCACGAACACGCGGCTTGCAACACTTGCGTGCCCGGCTAAATTGGCGGGTTCATTAGCCGGCACGCTTGTGCATTTCAGCTGCTCCAGTGATTCGATGGTCGCAGCAAGTGCGCTGTAAGCCAACACCGGACACCTTCAGCTATTCTCAGAGAATACCGATTGTTTTTTCACCAAGCCAACAGGTTACGGCACACTACATTTTATTAATTTCCGATTGACGCTGCCAACCTAAGAGGGTTGAGACGAACTTTCTTTTCTCGACAAATAACCAGTTTTAGTTGCCACGACCGAAATTTTATGCTAATTGCTATGCACTAACGTTAATCTATTCAATAGTTCTACCCCATGCCGCTTGGTTATTTTTCGCACGCTTCTATTTTATATTAATATTGAGTTTTCCGTATTGGTCTGTATAGTACTTGGTTGTAGCTTCGTCTGTTTTAAGAAACTTTTGTGTTTGCCGTTGGTAGGGGAAGCTATTGCAAGGGAAGCTTCGGGGACTCAAACCTCTCCCAGACATAGCTGACTTGATATAGAATTGGACGGATTTGTGCGGAAGGGAACCAATCCACTAGGTAATTATTTTGAGATAATCATGTAAAGTAGAAAAGGTTGGAAGTAAGTTATATCCTAGAAAATGAACAAGTATTCAATTATAATATTGGGAGAAAACATAAGAGGCCAGAGAAAATCTGTTTATGAAAGGTTTAGATGAACACTGTATTCTTTGACTAAGCATATCTCAGATCCATTAAACTGCGGTTGTGTTGACTTGTGCGTAAAGCCGTCCAATTAAAGAATATCCGGCTGTTTAGCATGCATATTAATTTGAGTCTCAATAATATAAAAAAGTGCGACAACTGAGGTAACTGTGTTACGTGCAGATTATGTAATAAAAGTAGTAATATTTGTTCTGTTTATTACATAAGTATGAGCTTTGAAAGAACTGTGCAATGGGAGTGCATGGCTGGATTTAGTTGCTTTGGACATACTCCGTTGCGAAATAAATGACTGTCAAAGAAAAGTAAAGATATAGAAAAACATAAATAAGCGGAGTATACTTTAGTAAACAGGATACATACACAACAATAAATTCCAAAAAATGTAATCGTGTCATATTAAGGCAAGGAACTAACAGATAATAAATGAAAATAATAAAAATAAAAAATTACACCTAAGATAACGGGCGACACAACGATGAGACGAAACAAAAACACAGTACATATGATAAACGAACAGGAAAACAACAAAAGATACAACGTATAGACGGAACAAAACACAATAGATATCAGACACGAGCAGAAAAACAACAAACGACACAACGACGAGACGAAACAAAACACAGTAGTTTTCCAGACAGACATTATAACGACGTTTCGGGAACATAAGCATACACATATTCGGAAGACACGTAAATGTATGTAACTTTTTTTTTTTTAGATTATCGTCTCAAGTTTATTGTCTCGTGTAGCGTAGGTGTAAATCGATCATTAATATTACCGAGTCCAAATTGAAGTTTATCATCATGATTTAAATCTTCAACGCATCGAAGTTTCTCTAAAACCACAGCATCTGTGAGCACATACGTTCTGAGTTTAGTCATTTAATGAACGTTTTCTTGAGCGTGATATACAGTCTTTGATAACAAACAAACAAACTAACTTACTTACTCACTCTCTCTTTCTCTCACTCACTCACTACCTTGTAAAAATAAAGAACGAAATATATAAGTTACATTGTACGTAAACGCAACACTAGGAAGCTACAAGCCCTTGATTATCAATTTTGAAAGAAAAAAAAACATTAATTACTCCTTCTTTGAGCACTTAGCAGAGATGCTGGTTGAAACTCAGGGAGGAGGCTCGGCTATGCAAGGATGAAACTGCGGTAGTTCGCCGTTATCTTCCGCAGGACGGATGTAAGAAGACACACTTGAACCATGGGCGAGGAGATATAGAGCTTCGATGTGATCTTGAACATTTCTTGCTATGGGTTCGTATTATAAACATAGACATTTTTGGACATAGGCCCTACGCTATTGCGAGCGTGCTGTTGTGTTTTCGTCGTCGTTCATCCATTTCGTGCCTTTTTCGCACGCCCAATTTTTGTTTGTTTTTTTATCTCTTTTTTCTTTTTCTTTTTTTGTCCTCAGGTCGACTATATTCCACTTAGGAATTAATTTGGTGTTGTTTATATCTGTTCTTGTCCTTGTGCCGTCTTCCGGGATAGGACTAAATTCCTTTCAGGAATTTTCTGTATGTTTTATTTATATTGACTACAGCTTTCTGGCTATTATTCTTTTTTTTTTTTTTTTTTTTTTTTTTTTTTTTTTTTTTTTTTTTTTTTTTTTTTTTTTTTTTTTTTTTTTTCGTGTGGGATTTTCCGCAATGGTAACATTCGCCCGCAATGTGCATACTTTTATGTTGATAGAGCCTAGCGCGTAGGCAATACTGTGTACATGCTTATCCTACCGCGCTTCACATAGGATGGTGGATGTTCCTTGTACTGTAATACCGTACCTTTATAAGTTCTCATAAACGTGACTAACACTTTGTTCCTGGCACTCTGTCGCTATAGCTGAAGTTGTGCGTGTGTTTTAAAGGAAAATGGTGAGAATTTTGCAGGTGAAATAAATTATATAATGCTGATAGTAAGATATTTAAACCGTTTACGTATTTTTGGCGCTAGTGCTAAGTTGTAGTCAAAAGTGATTTACCAAATGCACCTGCGTTAAAATACATCACATATCAGTTATGCGATTTTGTATCAGTAGTTATGCGTCAAAACTTGTTTCTTACCTTCTTTATCCCTCAACCCTTGTTTTGTATTTGTCTTAGTGTGTGTTACGCATTTTTCTACGTGTCAGATATCACACAATCGTGTGGTAACAATGCCACTCATTATCACACAAGCACTGCAGCATTGCGTAACGTAACGCATCGTAACTGTGTATTGTAGTGGATGTCTATTTGTTATCAAATACGAATGCTAGTTAATCATAATTTGACATTTCATATCAAAACTTTACCTTGAACCACAAATACGAAGATAGGCAATACTTCGCACCATTATTGCATACCGTATAACATTTGTGCTGTGGTATATATGCCGCCTTTTTTGTTCTGGTGATTTATTGAGCAGTACAAAATACACAATACAATATATTGTTTCACCAGCACACTTCTCATCATTTTTCTTCGAAACACAGCTGCAGCTATAGAGTGCCAGGAACAAAGTGTCAGTTACGGTTATGTGAGCTTATAAAGGAACTGTACATAATGTCCACAGTAAATATCCACCATTGTCTACACGGTGCAGCGGGATAAAACGAACACGCATCCACGCAGTATTGCGTCTGTCCTAGGTTCCCTCAGAGTGCTCAACCGTCATGTGTATTCTGCACCAAAACGTTGGGTCCTGTACACTTTATACAAGAGGACCATGTTTGTTGCAGAGGTCACATTATTCAGTAAGGGGACCGCGGAGACCTAGTGGTCAGACCGCTCGCCTCCCACCAAGGCAATTCGGGTCCGATCCCTGTCGGAGTTGGTCCCCGGATTTTTTAATGTGCCGGACGATTTCTCGTTTCACGTGCTTTTCTCAATCCGGCGCTTCTCCATTCTAGGGCCACGTTCCGTGTTATCTTTCGGGGCAAGTATATGCCTACAGGCGCATCCGGGGTGCGATAACCTGACCCACGGGCATCCTACTCATACAATATTTATTACTCAGTAATTCACCTTCAATTTTTCCAGTATCCTGGCGGTACAAATATTGAACGCAATTTAAGTGTGGCCACCCCTTTTATTTTCGCAAGGGTGGAGGGTATCGACTAGCGTTTGCTGTCACATTAACATAAACTAATATTCCGATTGTTGTCGTTTTGCGTTTCCAATTTGTGGAAAAAATAACTTTTCAAAATTGATATTCAAAGGCTGATTACTCCTTTAATATTACGGTTTTGTACAACGTGCCAGTATATTTCCTGCTTTATATTTCACAAGGAACCACCTGCCAGAGTTAGTAGGTGATTTTTTTTAATATCTCGTATAAATAATTCTTATTCATGTGATTGCAATTTGTGTGACTAAATATGTGATGTTAACTTTTAAAAATTACTTTAAATTTCATTTTTATTTGCTACATAGGCCTACATTGGAACCCCTTTTTTACACTTCGTAAGGGACGTGGAAAAATTGTTGTACAATGCAGAAAAGTGTAAAATGAGGGAAATTTCTAGTGTGCAAACCACAAATGGGACCACGAAAAGTTGGCGTAAACGTGGGGGGAAAGTGTAAACAATGAAAGAAACATTTGACTGTTAGTTAAATTAGTTTTACGTGGGATCTATACCGTAAGCACTTGTCTCAGTTTCGTTTGTAAATTGAAGACCTCGGGAGTAAATAATGATAACTGTCATTTCTGCAGTTTTTCAGCTTAGGTGTAATAAAGTCTGTCAAACATGGACGAAAGTGTTACATACATTTATAATTTATTATATGTTGAGATGATGGTATACCGCGAAAATGTTTTGTGCCAACATACCCTTGAAAACGCTGTAGTTTCTAGCAGCACATATGATTGGGTGGTGTACGTCTGCCAGCTGTCTGCCGAACAATAACAGGCATCAGTTATTAAATATCGGGATTCTCATCGGCTCAGTCAAATAGGACAACAGCTCCATGTACAAGCAGTCAAGTTTTCCCGCGACAAACCATCATCTCTAATCATGTGGTTTAAAATAAACTTCCTACGTATTTTGTAAATGAGTATTTTTTTAAAAATTTACTAAAATAATATTTTAAATCGGCTGTCTTACAATGTGGGTTATAATTATTTACTTCCGAGGTCTTCAGTAGAAATTTACAACGGAGTCATATATTTATTTAGTTACCGATTTTTGATCCATGTATGTTCATAGAATGTAGCCTATACTTAAATTATACTTTTTTTGCCAACGTTTGAAGAAAGGAAAAATGTGTGTGGATGTTGAATATCATTTTAATGATTCCACTTATTTTTGGTGTATTTGCACTTGAAATATTTCTCTCTCATCTTTAAACTGTTTCAGGTAACTTCACGTCATTTAAGACGAATGGGATATTAATTAACACTGAACGTATTTTTTTAATTTAATCATGTATAAGAATAAAATATAAAAACAGAATTTTCTAAGATTGCTCTCCCCCTAATCTGTTTGGTTTTCAAATACTTATTTCCGAAAAAAATTGATTTTAATAAATGCTTCTATTGTTGTGCTTTTTTATTTTCCGTTGTTAGCTTGAATCTCTACGACTAGTACAGCTGTTATTGTGTATTCCCAATATATGCCCAAATGTCTTGTACGATAGTATGGACATAAATATTACCGTTCCTGTAGTGCATATTAAGTGTCCGTAAATTGAGTACCACGGAAGTAATGCGGCACTGAAAATAACCTTTTCAATTACATTTTTAAATGCAAAATAAAAATTACTTGATGTTAAGCAACGAAACACTAAATAGCATCAAAACAATAAAAAATAAAAATATTTTCTTTTATTAAATTTAATTTCTAAGTCTATTAGTACCACTTACACCACACCTTCAACAATCTGACATACAAACAGTAAACAATAGGACGCACACAGTAGCATGCTAAGAATGAGTAAGTTACTGCAAAATATCTTATTAGGCCTATACTGTTGCTT
>PNEQ01106263.1:30855-43827 GCA_003012365.1 Medauroidea extradentata
GTAAAGCCCGCTTACCTGACATTCTTTGTGCTTCCGTCTCTAATGATCTCGCTGTCGACGAGACGTAAAGCCCGCTTACCTGACATTCTTTGTGCTTCCGTCTCTAATGATCTCGCTGTCGACGAGACGTAAAGCCCGCTTACCTGACATTCTTTGTGCTTTCGTCTCTAATGATCTCGCTGTCGACGAGACGTAAAGCCCGCTTACCTGACATTCTTTGTGCTTTCGGTTGATGTCAAGACTCGCCTGCCACCAAGGTGATCCGGGTTAGACTCTCAGCGGAGTCGGTTTCCGGATTTTCGCATGTGGGAAGCGTGCCGAACGATGCTGCTGGTCCGCGGGTTTTCTCGGGGATCTTCCGTTTCCCCCGTCCATTTATTCCGGCGCCGCTCCATACATCGTGTCACCCCTCACCATCGCTGAAAACCTAGATGTTAAGGGCTGACAACATATCTCCACTTAAGTAATGTAACATATCACATTTTTTTCCCAGTCTAATGTCGGGATTTCATTGTTGGAGAAGCAGTAATATTATCTTCCCATCTCAGTTAAATGTGGACGTAGCTCTATACAAATGGTAGCCAGTAACAACCTTTAACCTGTAGATTTAAGATTAGGTTAGTGTTATGTGATCGTATGTCGGGGCAAACAAATTTGCCCAGTGAGTTAGTGAATCTTGCTTAAATTAACCTTTGCGTTTTTCTCATTAGATTCCCTCCGGGGTCGACCAGGATTTTTGCAATTGGGAATCGTGCCGGATGATGCCGTTAGTTGGAGGGTTTTCTCGAGGGTATTCCGTTTCTCCCGCTCCTTCATTCTGCTCCCCGTACTCTTCTTATATCAGCACTCGTCACTAAAAACCTCGCTGCTAAGCACTCTCCAAAATCTTTTCGCTTCACTTCTTATAATAGTGGTTTTTAGTGTATACTGGATGTACAGAAACAACTGGATAGTAAGCGCACCACACGAATCCTGGGTTAAAGTGAACATGAACATTCAAGGGGCAAAATTTTGTACGACGAGATTTTACGTGCACAATGTGGCAACACTGCACGGAGAAAGTACCATTTTGTGGTCCACATTTAGGTATTATGTTATGTATGTTACGTCAAATAAACGTAGAATCATTTTTGGACTGCACGGGACCTGCACCTATAAAATGCAGATCAGAACGTCGTAGTAAGATAAGTAAAACTTCTGTGGAGCGCAAGAGGAGACTAACTACAGTGCCATGTTGCCACTTTGTGCATGTCAAATGTCATCATACAAAATTTTGTCACTAACAATTTTCGTCTCGAATTTGGCCTAGGATTCGCGTGTTGTACTTACTATGCGGTTGTTTCTGGACATCCTGTATAATTGGTACAATCGCACCGTTAACACCATTGCTTTGCGGGAATGTCAAATGATGATTGAAGACTTAACATTGATAAGGGGCTAAGTGCCAAAAGGTAAGTTTCTAGATAATTACGAAAACTGTATATTGCGACAAACAAATGAGCAAGGAATTATCCAAACACTTTCACATATTTATTACAATTGGAAAGTAGTAAATACGAGCAATTGAACAGTAATCAATACAAAACACTTATGAACATAAATATGTATTTTTTCAATGAACTAAAATGCTTTGATGTAACTCCAACTATCTACTTGTGCTGATGTACGGCGCGTATGAGTATCATTAGGAGATAGCACTTAAGGTATTACTTCGACCTAATATTTTGGCACTTTTCTGTGCATCTAACTCATTTTTGTCGAAAATGGTACCTAGCCCCTTTTGAATGTTAAGTCCTCAGTTGTGATCTGTTATTTGCAAGAGCGGATCCAGAGGTGGGGGACATAGGGGCCATGGCCACTCCAGTGAGACTACTTAAAAATATAAAACCAAGTAAGTGCCAAGTAAAATATTGAAAAGATAACCCCATACTTTACCTAGAGCTTCTTAGAAAACAACACGACATTAACAACACAATCATTTGTTGCATCGATATGGAAGCAGAAGCTTAAAAATGTACTAAATTTATTTTATATTAGCATAAAGGTTTTCACTTTTAAGGCGTTATTTATTCTTAAAATCATTACTGTTGCTTAAAGGGTAGCCTTTTTTTATAAGTTTGGAAGCTCATTTAATAAAGCCATTTAGCAATTTAAAATACACTTTTTTTTCCGGAGGACTCCACGAACACTCCCTGTTTTTTGCTTGGGGTGTGGATATAGCTATGTTTTGAGACATGCAAAATTCGCGTTATTTTCTGACAGTTGACTAGACTCCAAGTGACTATAGGCTCGTTTGACGTCTCCCGCTGGCCGATATTGTCGTGACTTGTCGCGGAGAATTCTTACACGGTAGAGAGGCCAGTCTCTGTAAAGATGTAACACACGTAAATGACAACACATAAAAGTTCGTAGCCAATTGAATCGCAGATTATGCTCTGATATGTATAGGAAAGTGAAGTTTAGTCTACTACCAAATGATAAAGCGAATTTTGCATGTCTCTACGTTATGTTTTAATGCATAGCCCCCTCCAGGATCGAGAACTGGATCCACCCCAGGATATTTGATAGCCCCGTGCCTTTAGCAGCCAGAATATTAGTGTGTTCAGCGTAGTATGTGGTACTTGTTCTTGTCTTTCTGGGAAATTAAGCACGCGTCCGAGTGCCGCAGCGTGCACCGTAGCACTGATCATGATACTGTAATTTTCAGTGGATAGCGTAACCTTGAAGAATCTGTAATTATTTTTCAATTATTTTTGGTTTTGCAGTGCATAATGAATAGCCTATCATATTTGTCACGTAATGAAACAAAACTCGCCATACTGTAAGAGAACATTAATGAATGTAAGTCTTCCCTTAGTGTATGCATATAAACAAGTTTAAACCTACGACTACAAACGATGTTGGACGTTATACTGAAGTGAGGTGCGTCGTGTGTTAATTTAAGTAGTGAACAACATACTCACAAATAATGTGCATTGTAGCAGTGTAGTACAGGATAAAATAATCACACTTTGAAAAAATTATATTTTTAAATTATTTGTCGGGTTTGGTGGCCTTGAACTAAAATTTACAGGAAGAATGTATTTTTTTTACTTTAAAAAGTTTTTTCATTTGCCGCATTTGTAGCTTTTTTTTTTTTGTGTGTGTATCAAGGCGATATTCGACTTCCATCCATATATTTTGGAGCATTAATGGTTTAAGTGCCTCGATGTCGGCAATGATTTTGTGAAGAAAATGCTCCAAATCTCTAATCACCGCAGCGTAGATAAAGTTCTTGACATATAGGCGCACTCATAAGAATAAATCGTGTTAGGTAACACCGGGGTTATAGACGGCAAATAATAGTGCCACGTGTACCAAACGAACCATTTGGAAACCGGGCATGTACAGTATTGCGCATCGCAATACTTTATTGCGGTTTGCGTTTTGTCGCTCAGTATCCTCAGTCTGAGCAAACTGGTATAACTCTAGAATGTCCGGATAACGTTTTCCGGTGACGGTTTTATCGACGATCATAAAATGTTCTACAATTTGATAGTGCATTAACACACACTGCGCATTCGGTATGAGAGTGTCCCTGCCGTATTCTTCGGTTACGTTCACTTGTTGCGATCTCCAAATTCTGCAGTTGTGGCGATAAACACAACTATTAACGTCAAAAGTTGCCTCACTACTGTTAAGTACACGATTTACAAAAGTTATTTCTGTGTTAGTATTGTTTATTACGTAAGCAGCGAATGCAAAAGGATTTGACTGATATCCTGACTTAATTCATGTCAATTGAATTTTGTAAGCGCGCAATATCAAACACTTATTATGAACATTTTGCACAGTATTCTTCGGAATGCCATGCTCATAACTGCGCCGGGCAATGCAATTGATTGACACTTTTGGGCTACGCACACAAGATAGCCTAAGCTGTTTCTCCTCTTCTTCGGACGGTTTTTTATTTAGCTGTCCTGGCGATTTTTCTCTCAGCAGTACTTGTTTCGTGTAAACTTGTAACCCATCGACTGATAGCCCTCCGTTTTTGTACACGTTGTTCGGATTACTGTAGTCTAAAATTATTTTTCATGGTCTCTTCAAACTTGAACACTACGGATCACGGAACACGCTATGCTTTCTACTGCATGGTCGCAATCTCACTATGGGTTTCGGAACAGATGGCCGATGGCGTGTTCAGGCCTTCCCCACTCTCAAGTTCAGGCCGCGGCTTTCGGAAACCTCTCAAAAATACTTTCGTCCTTCCCCTACAGTTTAGTGCAATAATCAGTAACTCCACTAAATAGTATTGGCGCTACACAACTATGTAATGGTTCTGTTCTTTCTGTGACAACAACACAATTTTTTTAAGTACTGAATAAAACTAGGGAATTAAATACAAATGAATAAACCGACTTTGAAGGTCTGTGTTACCAACGCCAACCTTCGTTGACCGATTACATAAATCGTGGAACCTTACAGTTTGTTTACCACACCTTCTTAATGTTTAATGAGCATCCCAAACGTATATGTCTTCTTTGCCCATTTCAATGATTATGAAACAATAGTTGAAACCATCATTCTGACAACATAAAATCCTCGTTCATCTTCTACAGTGGTAAGTCTTTAAATATTGCTTAAGTGGTTTGCATACTTAAAGAGATCCGGCGTTGCTTCAATAAAAAGAATCCTGTGAGATAATATAATCACTATTCCACATCACACCACACGCTGGCATTCCAAGCACATGTGTTGTTGCCTGTTAATCGTACCTAGCGCAGTGGCGCTTTCGGCATGACTCGGGCCGAGTGGCGGCAATGGCTTCGGCCGATACAAGATTATTCGAAACTGCTCAGCATTGGGTAAGTTATGTCTACTTAGAAGTAGCGTGTATACCTATTTTAGGTCTCTCGTGCATCTATCTTTAAATTTCTTTCTACGCTGTCGAAAATGGCGAAAATGGGTAGTTTTTGTGGTCCTTTGTAGATACGAAAATCTTTGCGCAGAATCTTTTAAAATGTATAGGCGTGCACAATACACCATTGTCATTAATATTACATAATACAATTATAGGATTACCACTGAATGTCTCAGAGGCGAGTTGGCAAGAAGACTGATCGCCAGTTCAGCGACACGCGTTTAGAGGCTAGAGTGAGGTGTAATGCGTGTACTGTGTCGTCCTTATCGCTTCCGCAATTCTAGGCCTGTAATGCGCAAAATACGTTCACCCAGGCAGCCACCTTAGGCTCCAACCCTTTTGATTTTGGTCTACAGAAATCGCTCCAGGCGAATGATGGGTTGATTACTTAACGGAGGCCATTACCGATTCCTCTCATAGTTCCTGTCCTTGTGCGAAGTTGTGTGTAATCTATCTTCAATGACCTCGCTCTCGACAAGGCGTAAAGCCCACTCATTCATTCCTGTTATCCATACGCCACGCGTGACTTCCCTATAGATTACTCGCATTGACAAACTTCAAAGCTTCGTCGCCTCGAAACATTAATACTGAAGATCTGTACGGCGATTGTTTCTAAGCTTGTCGCGAAGGCACACCGTCCGACTACGTGCATTTGCAAACAATTTCTATAACAGTGTTTGCGTACTAATCATAATATACGAGTATATGATCACATTTTTTATTCAATTTTTAAATATAGTGGTATTTTAGGCCATGGCTATTATATTTTTCGTCAAAGTAATACTTCGAATCGTTTGTAAAGTGCTGTCGCGTGTTCTGACAAGACTGTTAGAGCCGAGTTGCCGCACCAGAATTCGCACGGAGTATAAATAGAATCCCCCGCCGCAGCTGACTAGAGTTGAACTGGTGACCTCGTGATTGCTGATCTGCGACGCGTTTGTTAATGTCGAGATAATGAAGGGCGCCGAGAATTACTGCGCCGTGTACGCTGCGACGATGACTGACGATGGCCGAAGTGGTGCGAGATGAAGTAGTTGTTGCATGGCCTCCTGCGAGAATGTAGGTGCGACAACGTGGCTAGATAGCTTGGGTAGGTAGAGCCACTGATGTTTGGTGAAAAGAATTTTGCACCTACTTGTTTAAACGCTTTACGTGCACATTTACGGCTTTACTTCATTGTTATTGGCCGATTGTATTTGTGTAGAGGAAGAGGTGTCGGTCATTTGACGGCCAATCGGAACAAGTTCACTGCGACACATGTCTGTAATGTATGGGAAGATCCCCGAGACGGAGAAGTTAAAAAATGTAATCACTGTAAGAGAAATGCAAAATTCGCTTTATCATTGGGTAGCAGACTAATCTTCACTTCCCTATACATAACAGAGCATAATCTGCGATTCAGTTGGCTACGAACTTTTATGTGTTGTCATTTACGTGTGTTACGTCTTTACAGAGACTGGCCACTCTACCGTGTGAGCATTCTCCGCGGCAAGTCACGACAATATCGGCCAGCGGGAGACGTCGAACGAGCTTATAGTCACTTGGAGTCTATAGTCAGCTGTCAGAAAATAACCAGAATTTTGCATGTCTCAAATCATTGCTCATGAAGGTAGCACATTTATTATCTAGGGTTGCTGTTTTGTAGTTTTTAGCGTTAATTTATCAACCACAGACTCTTAAAACCCTGAACAATATTGCAGGCGTTCATCACGATCCTTGTAATCGACAAAACATGATCACGTGTCTGAGTCAACATACCCTACGTGAGCTCTTGTAAACGTCAATGCATCGTGTGAGGCTGGCTTTAACTTCTCCCGCAGTACTCGTGATATTCTCGGCTTCGAACCAGCCAGCTATCTACGTCTAGTCGCCTGGCCTAGCCCTGGCACGTCGGCGACCTTGGGAGGCGCTGGAAGCCTGGAGCTAGGCCTAGAGATCCGGCAACCACGCCTGATATTACCTGCGTCGCGCGGCAAGTCGAACCATCCAGCCGTCTTCTGCTTCTTATCACTCGTCTTTCTAGCCTACTTCCAGATTCCTATAGCTGGTTCGCGATAACATGAGAGCTTTGAGGACCACCTTGTCTAAAATAATGATTAAAAAGTGTTATTTATTGTGAGCTTAAACGTTAACTTTTTAGCACAGTACAATCTATACGCTTTGATTGTGATTATGGTTGCTTTGTTTATATTGTAAGGTGGCAGGAAACTATAAATTAACTGAGAGGAAAAAAGTAAGGAGGGCTTCAAAAGTGTTCACTTTATCGTGAACCGGCTGTAGGCAATTTTGGCGCATCGCACTACGGTTGAATGTATTCCAGTATTACCTAGATTGAAGTGCGGATAATTTCAAGTGAACGGTGAAAAAAATTGTAATTGTATACTTAAACATGCATGCACGAAAATAATAGAATACCTAACTTCAACGAAATAAATTTACTTAATAAATTAATTTTGCAAACTACAGACAGATGGATATCGACAAAATTCTTACATTATATTGCATTTACCAATTCAGAAACATGTTAACACGCTTTGATTGTAATAACTTCCAACACACATGTACTGTACATGTGCTACTTTGCTGCTAATAAATTGATATACAATTAAAATCTTCCCTCCTTTTTTTGGGGGGGGGGGGGCAAGTACCCCTAGTGGCAACCCCCTAACAATTGCTTTTAAATTATTATCGTGGGTTCAGGAATCTGCGGATTGACGTACCGCTCTTCGGCCTACGTGATCTGGTAGTGAATATGGTACAGCATAATATATCTTCCTTAGAAATGTAGGATATATGTTAATGTTTAAGATGTAAAATAGTAATGTCTAAAAATTAAGCAAGTAACGAAACATATTTGTATTTTTTTAATAATTATGTTCCAGTCCCATCGTTTCTCTCCCAATAAATTCAGATGAAATTGCTTGAAAACAACTGTATAATCAGTCATGTCTACACACGTTTTGCGTATTACACGTTTCCGTAAGTTTATTCAACTCCCGGTCATGATAGAGAACTTTATTAAGTTAAATAAAAATGTTGCATGTACAGTTTCTGAATTCTTACACGTGTTTCGTCAAAATAATGCAAAGCTTTTACGTCTCTCAATATTTACACCTAATATTTAAAACACTGAAAACAGGTAGAGTTAAATGTAAAATAGTTATGACTATTTCTAAATTCATAATGACTGTTATTCTTAAAATGCTGGGTAGTTGTAGTACAGAAATATATAGGTTTACTTTTCCTGGAAGAGCAAACGCCCCACACCGACATGAACCATATTGAGATGTCACTTGACCATCAACGCCATCGCGTCCACTCGTGTTTGCCTGAACGTGTTATCGTCGTTAACTCGGTAGTTCTAGATGTGAAGACTGACGCCAGTTAAGACAGCCGCCTACCCGACGCTTCAAATGCACTGCAGTGTGTTCGTAAACTGAGTTTTTCTACTAAAATATTCCACGTGTGTCCATTGTGCCATCGTACGAAAAAAAAATCAACTTCTTACAAGGTCGGAACCTCATTGTTAAGACGACACGCTCAGTGAAAACACTGTTTCTAAGTCCTCCATCCTGGCTAAAAACGGTCTTTCCAGACTGCCGTACTTCAATATGTACTAACCGGATGTATGTGAAACTCAGGTTGCGACCTGCACTGAACTTGGTGCGGACTTTCCACAAATAAAATTATGTGGCCACCGCTTAGTGTCCTATAGTAAAGACCGTTCGGCGGGAAACTTACACACTAGTTCAGTGCTTGGCTCGTTGAGACGACGCGGCATTTGATACGCGCTTCAAGGTAGACTTTAGTGCTCCGTCGCTTTTGAACCGCTGAAGCCAATTTGCGAAAAGTTAACAATAGCAATCCTAGACAATAGTTTTATCCAACGTTTTGAACAAAATTGTTTCCAGTGTTACGAACTTCTGAGGCACAATCTCTGACGCCGGAACCTCGTGCATTTAACTGCGGCGCAAGAGATCACGCGTAACGAATTAGTAATTTTGGATAAATATTGTTTCTTTAAGTGGGCAAATGCCATTATCTAGGATTGTCATTGATTATTTTATCAGTATTGTCTTCGGAAAAGCGTAGAAATCGATTGATGTTTTCAACGTTTATTTATCTACGGTGCATTATTAAGAGCCTCGCGCTTAGAGGCGACGAGACAAGTGGTGGGCAAGTAATATTTGGCTTTAACGTTTGCGAGTTCATATGTTCTGATTGCACGAAATTCAGAGCGGGAGCTACTTGTATTATTGCAACAAATTGTAGCCAACACACATGTGCATTTTAGAGTCATGCTTATTTCGTAATATTTGGTTATTGGGTATAACTCATTGGCTTATAGCCTACTTAGCCGAACACACTCAGTGACGTTATTGGGCCCGCGAGTAGATAGGTTTAGCGAATTCTGGGCAGGGGGGGTGAGGTGCTGAGGTGTGCGGCCGCCATCTTGAATGACGTCATCGCCGCCATATTTATTGACTTCACCCGGCCGCCATCTTGTTTCCGGTCGCCATCTTGTTTCCGGCCGCGATCTAGGATTACGTCACTTTCAAAAATTTTCCAAAATTTCCCAAAATTAAAAAACTCAAATTAAATTTTTGTTTCCGTCACCATCTTGGAATAATTCCCCCAACCCCACCAATTTTCAGCATTCAGTTGTTTACGCAGGGCCGGAGGCCGCCATATTTTATTTTAAAAATTCCCTCCC
The DNA here is from genome assembly GCA_003012365.1 of Medauroidea extradentata. Classification (NCBI taxonomy): domain Eukaryota; kingdom Metazoa; phylum Arthropoda; class Insecta; order Phasmatodea; family Phasmatidae; genus Medauroidea; species Medauroidea extradentata. Next base: position 40,470 of record PNEQ01106263.1, read on the forward strand.
GCCAAAATAATATATTATATTTAGTTCTAGGAATGACCACCAGGGGGTTTGAACTGTAATTTTTACTCACTTGATTCTACTCCACACGTATACATATACGTTTAAGGGCGATGTGTAATGTACCATAAGCAGGACTCTCGCTCCTATCACCAATATTATTATTTTTTTATGCATGCCTACAGGCAGCGAGATTGACAAGTCTTGACAAGCATTTAATATCATCACTACATCACCACCATCAATCATAATCATTTCAGTATTAAAAACCTTTTAAAGTAATGTAATTGTGTTCTATGTAATCACTGATTAAGTGTACAAGGACTGTTGCATCTGATGCTCTTTAAGAAAAGTTATGACAGGCGAATAATGTCTCTCAAGACACGCACTGTAAGTTTTAAAAATCTAATTTACTTGAAAACACTATATACACAACACAATAAAACACACTATACACTATATACACAGTACACTATTATTCTTGAGACGACTAGGCAGGTCCTCGCCCCGCCAATGTCTGGAGGCCGGAGGGGAAGAGTTTAGTCCTGGAAGCGAGCGGTAGCAGTGTGGAGGATCTCCGCCATAACGTGCTGAGCCTGTAGCTGGTGCTGCAGCTCCAGGATTTCCTCATGCTGGCCCCGAACCTGGGCCCACAGCGCACAGGTCTCTCGTAGCACTTCCTTCCCAGCATCCTCATCTTCCGCCTCCTCTTCCTGCTCACTATCATTGTACACTTGGTCCAGGTCCTTGGTTCACACGACGGATGAGCCCATTGTTGAACACAGAGCGTACTCACTGCCTTCATCCTCAAGGGGTAGAACCTAAACCTTGGAGACACACAGGCACGGTAGCCCTGCAGCGTTGTCCTCTTCATCGCTCCACAGCAGTGGTAGAGATGGATGCACTGGTGTAGCTGATTTACGAACTGGCGACATGCTTCGGTCGCGCATAATAAGAATGAGTGGTGGTGCTGGGGTATATGCCTCCTTACAAGTTGAATTATGTAATCAAATGCTTCGGCGTCTTCCTCTAGCAAGACACGAAACACTTCCTGCTAACTCGACAAGACAATATGAACAGGTAGAAGTGTAAACACCCGCTAGCCTCCCTGCACGCATCCTCTCTTCGCACGCCGGACAGGTCTCTACGAGCGCGGAGCATGACTCAACCAGGTCTGCGGCCGCACACGGTACAGTCCAGCGCCTCGCGAGGGAGAGATGACGAAACTGCTCGCCTTACCCCCGACTAGATCATCGCCTCGAGTTTCAACACGCTCAGAGTACATGTGCGCAATCATCACAGACTGCCTTCCAGGCACCCTAGTAGCAGTTTTATACCATTACCAGTAAAAGAACTTTTGCTTTTAAATAATAACACAGAAATTTAGTTTTAAACAATTATATTTATTTATTCCTTCATACATAAGAATTCACATTATTTATACATAATGTCTGATTGACGAATACAACTGTCGTGGCTTCCATCGAACCCCAGCCATCGCACAAGAACTTTATTTACTTTCTTCTTCAATACCTTCTCGGCCAAATACATGTTTGGATAATTGGTAACTTGAATTTCTTCGCCGTAGAAACCTCCTCGAATAGCCGTGCCTTCCACATCTTCTAGGTAGTAGGTCCTTGGTTCGTAGTGTCGAATCTTGGCCACTTTAAATATTTCAGTGCTCCAGTTTGGTGTGTAGCATTTAGTAAATGTTCCCTTCACTCGCGATATCCTTACATAGTCTCCAACCTTCATTGTATGCATGTGCAGGTCTAGTTTATTCTTATTTTTATAAACAGCATGCAGTAAAGAGTTGTCCTTGACATCCACAGGCTTCATGTTCGTGGTCCGATGTATTTTATTGTTATAGTTCGAGACCAGACGAGATAAAATATCTATCCACCTGTAGTTTCCGTGAGCTGAGAATTTTTTCCACATTTCATTCTTCAAAGTACGGTTAAAGCGTTCTACAATACTAGTCTTAAGACCACTATAGGTTGAATAATGGTTTATTTTATATTTTGACATCAGTGCTAGGAAATTAAAATTGTACAATTCCTTGCCGAGGTTAGTGTGAAGGTTCATGCATTGGCCTTTATATTGCAAAACAACATTTATTGCATTAGTTACGTCCCTGCCGCCCTTAGTTTTTACAGGCACTGCCCACGAATATTTAATGTAGCAGTCAAGAACTGCCAGAATGTACTTGTAAACTATATACTTGCAAGCATAAGAAATAATTTCAACCGAGTCTGCTTGATACAATCCTTCAAAGCAAACACCCACACTATACTTCGAGACCAGTTTCACCTTGCAGGCTTGTGAAGCTCGCTAGCAGTCTTTTGAGGCCTAATTCTATGTATCTGTCTTCACATAATTCTTTGATAATGCTAGATATTTCATTTGTATGTGAATTATTTCTGGCCTGCTGAGAGGCAACTAGTATACACCTGTCTACAATTTCGTTAACATCATTTCAGTAAACATATTCAGGAAGTCTCCCAACTTCCCTTTTCTTATGTAGATCGAAACCAGAACCTATGTATGACCCACACAACTCTGTGCACTCTATGCAACCATCTCCTCACACAACTATGCATTCACCTCACATTCCACAACCATCTCCTCACACAACTATGCATTCCATACGTGCTCCACAAACATTTCCTCACACAACTATGCATTCTCCTCACATGCCTCAACTCCCATTTACTTATGCTGAGCATGGCTCGACACATGCTCCTCACGCTCCACACCAGTCTCCACACGCTCCACACAAGTCTCCACATGCACCACACCAGTCTCCACAAACTCCTCCTCACATCTCCATATCCTCCACACATAGTTCCATCCTCTCTGCATACCTCACACCATCCATCCACAAATTCTGTGTGCTCCGACCTCCTTGAGGGCCACCATATTTCTTTTATCATTAGTTCTGTTGTGTGGAAACTATGTTTAATTAATTTTACTCAAGTATGACTTACACATTTTAGCTATCCTACATTAAACTTAAAATAATACTCATCTCCAGTCCACTCACATCAGACTTTTACAATAGCTTATAATTTTCATACCTTCGGTAGTAGGATTTACATTATTTTTTATTCTGTGACTAAAGTGTTCTTCGCTTTCACTTATTATATATTAACATAAAATCACAGGACCCACATTGAACTAACCAGTTCCAGCCTACAATTACCTGAGGCAAACCATCAAGAATGACCTAGTGCGATCCATCAACCAACCACATAACGTTCAGTATGGAGTTATTTATCATAGTTCCCATTTTTCTACATTAAATTTCACAACAGCACTATATTTTAATTTGTTACAGTAAATTATAATTAATTTACAGACA
>PNEQ01106264.1:0-43614 GCA_003012365.1 Medauroidea extradentata
CCCTGTGCATTTAATGAGTAGTTATTGTAGCTAAAATTTATCGGAGCAGTTTAATGTAGTTGTAAACATTGCACGACCCTATGTAAATAAAAGCACGTGGCATTATTTGTGTTTACATCGGCGGAAAGATATAAACTGGCAGGAAATAGAAATTAATCAGGGCTTTTTTGAGTGTTCACTTTATTCCGAATCACCTATACCATCTTTCCCAGGGTGTAGAACCGAGATCTGTCCCAAATTCTACTTGAGAGGTGGTAGATTATAATCCTTCATAATCACTTTCTAATCTTCTGTTACATTTGGGGAACTGTGGGACCATTCCACAAGCTGCTGCACTGTGTGGAAATATTCCTGTTTCCATATCTTCCAAAAGTGCTGTGTGGCCTAGTTGATGAGCTGCCACTGACTAAGCAGATTCACTTCTACCAATGTCACATCTTCACAGGGAGCTGCTGTTAGAGGTGCTCCTATTAAAAAGTGGCCAGGTGTCAACACTTTCTAATCATTTGGATCTCCACTTAGCTTGCATAATGGGCTAGAGTTGAGCACCACCTGTTAAAAATTCATCTAAGGTGAGCACTTGATCACCCACAACCCTCATCAGGTGGCCCTTGGCTGTCTTGATACCATCTGCCCAGATTCCTCCAAAACGACATTACAATGGTGGGTTGAAATGCCATGTCACTGACCTCTTTGCCACGCCATAAACAATTTCAGAAGTCTCTATGAATGAATCACGATGTGCAGCCCTCCAAAATAGTTACTGGTACCACAGTCACTGTACTTATTAGCGCACAAACCACGGTGTGCCACAAATCTGTCAAAGGCAGCCAAGAAAGCACTTGTACTCAATTCTGAGGCCACTTCTAAATGCACCTCTGAAACGGTGTACGTAGTTTCATTACAAAGGGTATGTATAAATGGTCTGCAGTACTGAACTCCGGCTGCTGGGAAGTTTCCCATTACAATCTGACACACTGATGGATTTGTTCGAAAGCATGGAACACATTGTCGTATGCGAGACTCTACTGTCATCTGGCTGATAGGATCCACAAGAACTTGTGTGGCGTGCAACCCAGCATGCAATATTTCCAATACTAATGGTCAATTACTAAATTTTTAAAGTGAGTTGCCTTGAGCAATATAATAGGGTGTTCACCAAACTGGAGCAAAGAGTGGGGAATGCAGCCTCCTATCCTCAAAATACAATCACAGTTCAAAAATTGTGTTAAATGTCTTAGGTGAGCTCCTTAGGTTCTGTAATTCCATCTTGAATGTTTCAGCTTGCACTTGTTTGATACAAACAATGAGCGCAGTGTTCAGTTCCTTCACAGATAAGTCCCAATCGCCTCTGGAGGTTAGCACCGTTTAAATTCCTGACGAATCTTAGTACAAATGTCATGACCCATTAATAGTTTCCACAACCTTGTCTCATTTGTCACAGTTAAGGAATTTACAATTTATTCCTTTACATCTGGTAGATCCTGCGAATCCAGGGCAATGACAGCTTCTGGCCACATATAAGAAGGTTCATGAAGCCAAGGTCCATTCCACCACAGCTGATGATCTATCAGCTCACCTGGGAACAAATCCCTCGAAGCGCAGTTTGCCGGATTCCACTTTGATGGTACGTGCCGCCAGTGGCTGTGTAACACTCTCTCATGAATGTCAACTGCACGGTTGGCAACAAACTTCTCAAGACGATAAGATGAGGTACAAAGCCAGGACAACAAGATTATAGACTCTGACTATGCAGTAATGACTGAAAATCTCACTGTAGATAGTAGAACTCTCTCCACATATTTCACTAGTTTTGCTCGTAACTGTGCCCCACACAGTTCAAGCCTACAAAGCGAAATAGTTTTGACAGGTGTCACCTTCAACCTGGTAAGTAACAGATGGGTTTGAACATGTCCTGTAGAATCAGTGACCTTAAGGTAAGCTACTGCAACAGACCCTTTGACAGAAGCTTCGCTGGAGATATGTAGCTTCATTTCCATGCTGTTTGCAGGAAGAATGTGTGTGGAAATTTCAATACACCACACAGCACACTCAAATATGAAGGTTTCCCAAAACTTTTGATAAGCAATGGGCAAGGGCTTATCACAACCAAAACCTAGAATCCACAGAGACTGCACAATTGCCTTAGTCCTAAATACAACAGGGGAAAGCCAAAACAGAAGGTCGAAAATTCTCGTAGCATTGGAAAGAATGATTTGCTTGGTCAATGTAGAGTCTGCCAGCACTACACTGTATGAAAATCCATCAATTTTAGAATCCCATTCCGACTCCAACACTTTGAAAACTGTGCCCCCCATCTTCATCAAATGAAGGAATGAGTGGGTGAAGGAGATTTTGGCCAGCGCTTAACACCAAATTCTTCAGCATTGGTGAGAGGTGACATGAGGTGAATATATGGAGCAGCACCAGAATGAGAGTGTGGGGGAAACGGGATATCCCCGAGAAAACCTGCCAACCAACGGCATCGTCTGGCACGATTCCCACATGCAAAAATCCGGTGACCAACCCTGTTGGGAATCAAACACGAATCGCCTTGATGGGAGGCGAATGATCTGACCATTCAGTCACCGCGGCCGAATCAAACGAAGGAGGAACCACAAGATGACTAACAGGTAAGTTCTCCAGAAGTTTGGGATTACTGATGGACCACTTTCGAAGCGGAAACTCTCCACGTTGAAGCAAAAAAATCAGATCTGATTGAGGTTTGACTGCCTCGTCCAATGACCTTGTTCCAGTGATAATATCATTAACAAAAAAATATGTTTTACCGCCTCTGCTGCTTCAGGGTAATGTGTGCCTTCATCCAATGCTAATTGGTGAAGTGCTTCACACAGAGTGGCCACACATTGCTACAAAGAAAATTCCCTGACAAAAACAAAAATTTTCCAGATTTTTACAAGTATGAAAACTAATTTTTGGGTATTTATTCAATGTATTTTCCAATAAAGGTAAAGATTTCAAGTCCTTTCTAACACTTCTATGTTGACCAGTTAGTGAGCTTGACAAAAGTTTGGTGGTAAAAACAGTGAACCTGATAATTAGGTATAATCAGATCTACATGAGGGTGATAATTTAATAAACAGAAAATTATACTCTCCATTACTTTCAACACTTTCACTCAAAATGTATCTGGCTAAAAAATTCCGATATTGCCCAGTAGCCACAGTTTTCCTGATAACTTCGTGTTTTTTAGATCTGTGGCCATCTTGTCATAGCCAGATATGGGGCTGATGATACACCGTAAGTTCCAGTGTTGAATTGGTACTCAGGCTCGGATAGCTCTGATGAGGCTCAGCACAATGCCACCTGAAAGTGACGATCTTCTGAGTGCACCAAAACTTGCCTGTACATTTTGCTCATGTCTGTAGTGAAGATTACAGGGTGAAAAGAATAACTTAAAAATGATATCAGTTCTCCTTTGTAGTTTAGGCCCTTTCAGTAAAACGCCATTCAAATATTTCCCTGATGTGGTCAACAGCAGGACCATCAAATACTACAGTACTAGCAACTTGGTAGTGGAACTTGCTTCGTGCCTTACACCATGGTGGGAAATGTAGTAGTTGCGAGGTTTTGTCTTGCTCTGTGGTGACACGTTCCATATGCGAAAGTTCTTCGTATTGACACATGAACTTAGAAGGTAAGTTACACAGTTGCCTTTCTAGAGTATGCAACCAATTAAGCGCTTGCTGGTGAGAATTCCCAAGTCAGGTACATCATGATTCTTAAAGGGTAGTCTTACAATGTATTGTACACTGCTGTCACAGGAACGAGTTTCACTGAAATGTAACTCTCACGAAATGTCCTCAGGATCCTCGTGCTTAGCAATAGGTGGTTACTCTTCCTTCCAAACCATTTCATTGTTGCATCTAAGGAACTGTCAGTCTGCACAAAAAATTTAAATAATGTGTTATTAACACTGGTATGTGGATCATGTCCAATAAAAACCCATCCAAAAATGTTGTGCACGGTTGATGGAAAACCTTTTGTTCCAATAACCCGTGCACCATCCATTGTTACCATAGAGTTCAGCTCCCAAGAGCATGTCCATAACTCCTGGAGTGTGAACTTAGGTGTCTGCTAATGCTAGCTAACTCTTCTGCACTTCCTGTGGTAATCAGACAGTAGGCATTCCTGAGGTTATCTTACACAGTATAACAGCATCAGCACTCAAACAAGATCCACTTGCACTGCATGGCTTCAGTCACAAAGGAAAATTGTGACACTGACTCGATCAGTACTATGACCACTTGTAATTGGCCCAATGCATCCTTTACGTACACTAATGCTGTTCTCAATAGGATGATTGATTGAGCAGAACATGAACTGGCCAACAAATGAATACGTGTGGTCACATCTTGAGCTTTTGTAATCTCCTCGTCCAAGTTGCTCATGAGATACAGAATTAGACAGATTGTTAGACCCGTCTGCATCCAACAATCTGTGATGGCATCTACCACAATGTACATGTTGCCTTCGGTAAACAATTTTTAGCCTGATGGCCTTTCAGGCAGTTAAAGCAACAGCAATGTTCTCTGACCATTTCTCACCTTAAGTCAACTAATTTACGTAGAAACACAGAGCACTGATAGATTACATGATCAACTTGACAAATTATATGACTGTTAATGTGGATCTACCACAAAAGCAGTGTTTATATAATTAGGCCTCGAGTACTTTCCGATAGGGAACTATAGTTTTCTCTCCGACAGTTGATAACTGGGTGGCCATAGTAAGAGCCTTACACAGAACCTCCAAAAAGTCACAATTGTTTGAATGTTGACAATTCTACTGAAACTAGAAATGGTTTTCACGATAGTGTAACAGGCTTCTTCAAATTTAATAGTCAGTGCTTCATGTTGCTCACAGTCAAGTTTTTTGTTGGGTAAATTATGGACATTAAGAGAAACGTGGTTTTCTTCTAACTCTGTCTTCAACTGCTCCAAGTCCCTATAGTCTACCTTGAAATGTTACATTTGTGATCTGTCTTCCTCTACATGCAATCGATGCCAACTTCACCCTAGCTTCCAAATGCCTTGATGTCATAGTCATTTTTAAGAGAATAGCCACCAATAGTAGCAAACACGTTATCATATGTTGCAACATAGACGTGTTATAGTTTATGTAAATGAAACAGAACACGAATGTCACCGACTTACTCGGAACGAAAATTAAACACAGTCGCGACACGCCGACAATTCAACATTCACTATCAATTGTCACACGCAATGTGCCACGAACTGCCATTAGCAAAACAAGGGATATAAAAAAAACAAAAGTCAATAATTGTTAACATACGTTCCAGTAACTCACAAACATTGCTAATTAATTTGTAATAGCCTGAATCAGATCCCATGACTCGCACACAAAAGAATTCCGTGCTGAAAATTATCAATGTACTAATATGGCGCCGGCCTGGAAGGACCAAAATACATATTTTCAACAAGTCATTCATCCGAAGGACTAGCAACCATACTCGGTTGGCCAAACTCGCTGACAATTTCCGGGGTAAAATGAATCACAATATGTCTCACGAAGACATAACTGTCGCTCGAGTCTGACTATGCGCGCGCCATATTTTTTTATTTCATTGGTTCTCTGTTTCTGCTATAGGTGCCAAACTCACACACGAAAAATCCCAAATATTCACAAAGTTGACAAAATATCCCAAAAATGCTGTATATACGCGCTTTATTTTTTATTTATGTAATTGTTGTTAATGTGCAAATACAGTATAGTTTTACTTGAAATAAACGTTAGCAAAGTTATGGGATAAAAGTTTTACATTTCTATCAGGGTTGTCATTGATTTATACGTTCAGAGAGTGGAGTTCAAAATTTGTGTTTATACGGTTCGTATGAGCAACTCGGTCGTACAGATTTTTGACAATGGTGAGTGTTTTTTCTTTACTGACTCTAGCAATAGAAATTTCAAAATCTGTTTGGTTGTGTGTGGTTGTATCCACAGATAAGTTTTCTCCCAATTAGATAAATAGGATGTAGGATGTTTTACAATGTCATGTAGCCACTGAAAGAACACCTGAAATAAATAAAGATTAAACAGCTACAGAGAGATGTTAACTGGTTTTCAGAACCAACGCGCAATAAATAGGCCTACATACAATTAAAGAAACACGCACAAGCAGTGGCCATGCACACTGTTAAACACCTGGCGCAGTTCAATGAACTCTCTTGTGTATGGTGTACTGTTGTCAGTAAATTTTAACCTACCTATTTCCGCTATGATGGTCATATTTTTGCTGTGTAACCCAATGTACAAGAGTACTTCTTCTGCAGCAACTTGTATTGTTTTTAGTTTCTACACACAAGAGAAATTGGCATGTGCTGAGTTGTAATTACATTTGGTGTAATTTTTTGAGATTCCTTTTAAATTATGGTTAATTTTCACTTATTACCAGCGTTGTTAAGAATCACATTTTTAAGGGCAACATTAGCTGTAATACAGTTCAAAACCATAAATACTTTGTCATTTGTACACAAAACCATTCAGTAATAGAAACCCAATTGTATGAGACAAGCAACTTTACGAGGTCGTTCTTGGACACCATTTCTGTGTACGAGAATTCTGTGGGAAATGTACAAGAAATATACAGAAACTGTAATTGTAATCTGGCTGACACCCTGAAAATGTGATGCCGACAGAGGGAATTCTAATGCAAGTTATGCTACAGTACAACTATCTGATGAATCAAAACAATTTCTATTGGACACTTAGCCCCTTGTGGCGAACCCCATTTGAGGATTATAGAAATATTTTAAAGCAAACGAACAACTGACAAAATATACTGTAAATGTATCCAGTGACCCTTTCATTAGTGAAGTGAAAGAAACTAGTTCGAATCTCGGCTTTGAACAAGTCGCCCACTTTGAGAACTTGTCTCCCTCTAGGCCATGGAGAATGACATAAAATCTTAAAAGTAGTGATGGGTCGATTCCATCAATTTCACTGAAATTGAATCAAATCCTTAGTTTTGGAACTGAAATGAACTCATGAGTTTTAATTTCTGGAAGTTGTATGGTCTGCCGATATTACCACATCTTAGGGCGCGTTTTGCCGCAATTTTCGTCATCATTATTTTATTTTGTATTTGTACCAGATATTTTTTTTTCGTATTTTAGACACAAAATGTGACTAAATTTGGCTCTTATGAATTTTTTTTTATCTCTCACAGTTTTCACGTAATGGCTTGTTAAAGTCATATTTTGCATGTTTCCGTTTTTAACGACTACACTAAAACCAACTGATATACCAAACTCAAAAAAATCACAGTGGATAAAGACATTGCAGGCTACAATGACATGCTCGTAAAATTAAAGAATAAAAATTATTTGTATTTTTAAAAAATTTACTGAATTTTTTAAAATGTTTATTTTTAGTTTCAGCATTTTTTTAAAATACAAATAATTTTTATTCTTTAATTTTATGAGCATGTTATTGTAGCCTGTAATGTCTTTATCCACTGTGATTTTTCTGAGTTTGGTATATCAGTTGGTTTCAGTGTAGTCGTTAAAACGGAAACATGCAAAATATGACTTTAACAAGCCATTACGCGAAAACTATGAGAGATAAAAAAATTTCATTAGAGCCAAATTTAGTCACATTTTGTGTCTAAAATAAGAAAAAATATATCTGGTACAAATAAGAATAAAAAAAATTGTGACGAAAATTGCGGTAGACCGCGCCCTTAAGTTATTGTGTTTAAATTACCTCCAGCCACTCGAAGTAAGGATCTGAATCACAATCAAAAAGTTTCATCCCTGCATGGGGCGTAAGAAATCTGTGTGCAACCATTGCCAGTTGCAGTTAGGTCTGATCCACCAATTTCACATTGCTGATCTACTGTGTATTGTTTTAGTACAACTGATGTTCCCCTATAATCAGCTCAATGTCTGTATCCAGGCCCGGCCACAAGAAAAATCCATCGCTACGATGCTTGGGTGATGTAAATGAAGTTCTTCAAGAATAAACATTTGCAAACCTGTGGAAATTACCACACAATTGGACAGTGATGACAATTGACTAAACCATAATTTGTATTTACGTGCCTTACAATTCTCGAGATGTTTTCTACCGAAGCAATGACAGTTCGTAGAGTACTATCATCGTCTGTGGCTGCTACAATATCAGTGAATCGTACAGAGCATCCTCTGATAACATATTTGATAAGGGGAGCCTACTTAAGTTTCCAGAGTTTGTACTTGAGAATACAGGAGGAGGAGAGGAACAATGTCACTGTCTCATGCCAAGTGGTAACAAACGTGAAATGGTTTTTTCCTGGTCAGTAAACACCCAACATAGTCCTGTGGTCAGAAAAAATTATTAAGGTCCACCCTAACAGGTTTCCTGAAATTGTACCAACACAAGACCTACTTTGTCAAACTGTCTGTAGCTACATTTTGTGGCCGATAGGGTTCAAGAGGCATATACCAAAGGTCGTTCCTACCCTTTTTTTATTACTAATACTCCCTGTAACCCATGCTTGCAAGTTGCAACACAGACGACAAAATACATACTGTAGCTTTTTCACAACCTGTCTGCAGAAATTTGCACTCTACATTGTTACAGCCATTGGTTCACTATGACAAATGGTCACAGCTCAGATGACATGATGATGAACCTACAAATGTCTCCCCTCCCTGGGGTGCAGATAGTGTGTATTAGGTCAAACATTTAGTTCCAGGTCGTCAGTCAAGAAGACGTGAGAGGAGGATGTCAGTTCATGTCGCACTGCAGCCTGCCACTTTTTGTGGAAAAATGAGAAACTACAAGATTGTTTTTCCGTGTTCCTTTCCTACTACCACGAGGGGCAGTCAGGAGGAGTTGTGCTATTGGCTGTTGCTTCCTTCCTTTAAATGCATACAGTTGGTAGTTCTGCTTGTAAATTATTTTGCAATGTTTCCAGAAGTAGTATATGTGTCATTGCTTATGCCAGAAAAAAAAATTAAATTGAAATTCAAGGTTACAAATTATAGTATTATATATTTTACTCTCCAGCTCAAGTAAAATTATACTTTTAAAATGTGATTGTACACTTTTGTCGTTCATAACTATGGAGCTTTGCTGTATTATTTACATTTTACATCCACGGTTTTACACAGATCGCACTGTCTCCTTAATACACTTAAGTGAATACAAGCACATTCCCGATTCTACCCATACCATACAACAATAAAATTATTTTTCCATGTTTTTTCTGCTGGTATCCCCAACATAATTTTGACACCTTTTTTAATATAGATACAGTAGTATAGGTGCCAAACAGTACTACGAAATATAGGTACTATATAGACATGTACACGCACATACGTGCACACACACACACACACACACACACATATATATATTTTCCTGTACTCTGACTGTACCTATAATTGTCTGAAGCCACAGGCCACAATGTGGAACCTAACTATAACTGGAATGGCAATAAAATCTTTCTTTATGAAAGATTGGTGTTACGTATGTATATCCAGAAATATACCTGTACTACAGAGAGATGGCGCACATTATTAAACACATAAAAGTTGTTATAGTGAAGGTGTTACTCTTTACAACGATGTTTCACTGTACATACTTTGATTATTATGCTTCACAAGATTGCTTTGGAAGTGCAATAACCCAATATGTCACCAAAGCTGCAGCTTGAACAACAACACGGGAAAAGGTTTTTTTATGATAAAATTCCTCTCTCTACTTCTAGTCATCTACAAACAATACATGTGTGGGAAGTGTGACACACTGATGTGCATGAAATAAAACAATTTAAAGATAGTGTAAAATATTTTATTAGTCAGTTACCAACAGTGATCCACGATGCGAACTGATCAAACAGCACTGTTCATTAAATTGTGTTTGGGCAACCAAATGAAATTTATTAACAACCAAACTGATTCACTAAATATTTGTATTTCAATACTTTAAGATGGCCTTTAGTGTAAGAGCCAAACAAAAAGTTAATGTTTACAGACAAAACTTTGTTAGTCTTGTACGAGGGAAAGTACTTCTTTCTCCCCCCAACTTAGCAGTGTATCATTACAAGTTTAATGTAATAAACTGATAAAAATTCTACCAAATACCACAAAAGGTAAATACTTAACACAACAATGATCTCTCTTTCATTAACAAAAACATTCTGCAAATAACATACATACAAACAAATGCTTGAACTTAACCAACATTAAAATGAAACAACAAAAATTGTAACGCTACATAGTACCAAAACATACCGGCAGTGAAGTAACAAATATGTCTACATAAAATTTATACTTACAAAAACAATACTCCATCACATGATGTTATGAATAAATAAATAAAATAAAACACGGTTAGAAAACCAATGTGTTTTTCCCACCACTTACATATTTACAAAATATTAGAGAACGTGAAACTGTATACGTACTTAATTGTTACAACATTTTTACAAACCTCAACAGTGCTGTACAACATAACATGTATAATCTCATTAACATACATATGGGATAAACAGGTCTAACAATTAAAATAGTTAAAAATTCGTCTTACTTTTGATACTAACGTGAAAACAGACTTTCATCAGGTCATCACAGTAACTTACCCACACATGCGTGGTCAACACGGGCAACCAGGACTGGAAACACACTAGTGTAGCTTGCAGGAACCACCCAACGAGGACATCTAAGGCTTGTTCTACAAAACATGCACTTATCCCTTTCTGCTTCTGAATGAGTATGAAAACTGCAAACATCAGCATGGCTACAACACAGCCGCACAGTAAGGAACGTGCACACAAACACAGTACTTGTAGGCAATGGTGCATTTAATCTGACCTGTAGTAATAATACAACACTTCTATTTTTACATCAATAATATATATTACATACGTAATTTTTTCCGAGAACAATTTTGTCTAGTAAGAAATAGTTTCTCCATGATACCATATCTTACAACAAAATTGTACTGTTTACTGTTCATGTCAATAACGAAAACTAACTTGCCTAGAAAAATAAGATACAGCCCATCACAGTGAACACAGAAAACACAAAGTACTTGATGAAATATTTAAAATTACTGACGGAAATATTTTTCAATTGTTATAAAATTTTTGACAGGTAATTTTTTATTTATTCACATAAATACATTTTTGTGAAACATGGAAATATAAAAAAAATTTACACTTTTGTGTCAATCTGTGGAAAATTTATGGTCTGAAAATTTTTTACTGGGCTGAAAGGTCATTAGAAAAAATGTCTACAAGTTATCAATGAATATGAACATAAAATCACAAACTTAGGTTGTGCGGTTCCACACGACTGTTATAATAATTGACTGCAAACAAGAAAACACAGTGATCAAGGCCATCTTGCTAGCTACTGACACACTAACTAGACCTCTTTAATACTATAAAATACTTTTCTTCTTGATTGTTAAATACAAACAATGCTGGTTATTACAACTACTTCTAATACATAAAAAAAATTTCCTCTGCCGGGAATAACTACGTAATACTTCTACAACAGATTAGCTTTAATCTTACAAACAAAACATGGCTGATAACACAAGCATACTACAATAGGTATTGCAGTGGTTTAGAAATACTTTAAGTTGCTTACATGACGTTTTATGATTAATAACAGCAGCTCCTTTAGACTTGCCATATTTCTCTCTGTGAAAGATAAAAAATGTGTTTACAGTGGCACAAAAAAATTACACAATTAATCAATTTAAAAATATTGACAATCGTGATAAATAAAAAATGATATGAAGTATTTACATTACTATGACCAATGAGAGTTATGTTTTGTTTTCACAATTATTTTAGAACTCTACCTCTTGCTACAAGGCTTCTTTTTAATTTAATTTAGGAAATGTTGGAACCCCCATTATTACTAACACTTCCAAAGTCAAATAATGAACTTCCGTGCATGTAAATAACCATCTACGTAGGTCCACATTTTTCCAGATATTCTAGGTTGAAATATAAGAAAAATCATACGTATTTTCTGATAAAAGTTTAGGTTAATTTGTACAGTTACCCTCCTCTTTCTATCTGAATCAGCATTTGGTTCTAAAGCTAACTCCCACTCACCCGCAATGATATCCAAAACTATTCAGGCTGCTTGTTTTGCAAGAAGTGTTAAAACATTTTGTTCGTAGAATCTGTTTAAAAATATGATCATGACTTGCAAGTTCACAACAGCGATATGTACGCTGCACTTGTCACCGCTTACTAAAAATACGCAGCACTCAAAATTTTAAAACAGTTTCAGCAAGCCATGCATATACGTCTGCAATAATTTTGTTTTAAAATTTCTACTTGGTAAATAATTACAAATTTTTGAATAAAATTTTTGAATAACTGGTACAGTACTCTTTATACATAAAGCAAATCACAGCACTCATCTAGTTGGTACTACGCACTGCACAATGACACATTCTGATGGAGCAGTGAAACATTATCTCCAACTTAGTTCCGCACTGTTTACCGCGGGGCTAGATACTCGTTTAGCCGCCAAGTCACATAAGAATAAAATGAGGAGCTTCATGCACACACCATGTAGACTGGGTACATAGATGCTCGTTACAGTGCCAGCTTTTACTAGGGACAAAATAGGACGATCTAGGTGTGTATGCTGGCGTTTCATGCTGTAGCGTGGCCTAGGCCCACATCCAGATTAATTTTTACATGTTTCAATTTACAGTATGATTGTTTCAATTTTAGTCAGAGTTTTGTTAAGAACTATCTGTTATTATATTTGTTAAATGCCAGCACATCAGTGGAAATTTATTCATATTTAAATTAATCAATTTCTGTAACTGTGAACTAATTCTTCTTAAAATAAGTAACATTTAATTTGGTAATTAGAAATTACTCATTTAACAGTACAAATAACAGTTTGCTTAGTTATGTTAATATTTATTTAAAATTTAAATGATTCTGTTTATATGTAGTAAATTTTCAAAACGTACTTTTTGCTTAAATTGTTTGCATTTGAATCTGACAAAATTATACTTGTTCATTGTTAAAGCTTGGCGTATGAAAAGGACAAAGATTTCAATCTAAATTTAGAGTTTCCAGGAAAAGTTGCTACATTTCAGTGTAAAACCGGCCTATAAAGATGATCGTTAAGAATTGGCCGCCATATTTGGTTGCAACCAATAAAATCACAGACTGTTGCCGATTGGCTGCGTCAATTTTAAATTTAATGTTTCTTTCACCTAGTAACACGGTTAATACTTAATTGTATACACTTGAATTGGAAACTAAAATTTTAATGTTTAAAATTATATGTGGAAATACCAAGAGTTAAAAATATTCTTTTAATTATGTAAAATGTAATAATTTTGAAGTGCTTCCTGTAATGGCCACGGGGTGGCACCACTGACGGGCAACGCCGGTAGCTTGCGTGCAAAGAGCAGCTTTGTCGTGTTCAAGATGGCATGAGAGCTGGTTGTACGGGAGTGGAGTGACAATGGAGGCAGAACCGATAGGGTTCTCCTGGTAAAATGCCATGAACGGGTGGTTCTGCAGCATTAGTAGGCCAAGACTTTCATTTCGTTAAATGTGTTTAAAGTAATTTGTGAAGTTGGGGTTATTTATTTTTAAGAGAAACTGATAAATTCTCGGTTATCACCGGCCTATAGTTTTTGTTGAAATTTAAAACTTTTCTTCGGTTTGCTGAAAAGGGTGCCTCCCGGCAGTTGGAATTTTAAGTATGTATAAGTTTGGAACGTAACTTCTTTAATAAACCCCACAATTTGCGAGAGTTCTGCTGTTTTCATTTCTGGCCTCATGCTAGGTTGTAAGAACACACGCCTTTGATTTGGTTAATGTACCGCTGAGCTAGTCGTGGAAGTGTGGCATTAGGGTGTTGCCATGCTACAATGCTCCAATTATTCAATAACTTATAAGATGCTTGCCAGGGCCACATTTCGCATGGAATTCTGTTGTGCACAGAAAGAAAGTTATTCATAAATATTATCGTGTCTTATTTTAATGAATACAATCTGTTCAGTAAAACTTGGCATTGCTTATGATTTAAAATTTAATTTTTAAAATCTAGAAAACTGCAATTTATTCAGAAAACATTTACTAGGTATATTAAATAATATTTTTATTTAACACTCCTTTGTTTCAAACCAATAACAAAATTTTATCACAATACACAATTTAGACATTTTTAAAAAACTTTTCAGGGGTTGAATTTGATTGTTTCAGATCTGAAGACAACAGTGATCTAGAATCTTTCCATCTTAGCTTGCTTAAATTTGTAGAAAATAGAGAGCACTTTCTCAGACTATTTCATCAATTAAATCCTTCTGTCCTGTATCAAGTTACTCAACTTCTCTCCATACATTCAATAGAAAATATTTTTTCAATCCATTTGCAAATGTGCAACTGTGTATGCCTATTCAATGCAGCACAAATTAAATGCCAAATTATTCAATACTTACTACAGTGAAGTCTCAGTATAAAGTACTTCAGTATTAAGTACTTTTCAGTATAAAGTACTTCAGTATTAAGTACTTTTCATTATAAAGTACATAATTCCAAACACCTAGAAAGAGTTTTTAATTTAGTAACTGTTCAGTTTAAAGTACTTTCAATACATTTTCAACAAACTCTCAAAAAATTTTTGTTTTCATTACACAGTTTAAATTTAAGTAGCTTTTGATCAAAAATCGAATTAAATAACATTAAATATTATGTGAATGAAATATGTAGACAATGTATGAAGAATTTAATGGCGCCTCAAAAGTACAAATAGCGCCCAGCGCTGTTTAACTTGTTCAAAGTAGTGATTGTGAAAGCTCAAGACTCGATGGTGCGCTGCGGCAAGGTCAAGGAATGCTCCGCAGTGGCAGCATGCTCCGCAGCGATAGCAGCGTGTACTGCACTCTATTGGCAGTTATGCTATGGCTCATTCCAGCGGATCAATGAATAACTATCTCAGTCTTGGTTCTCTGCATTGCCACACGCTGCACTGTCTGCTATATGCTCACTCACTGATCTGGGTGAGTGAGACAAAGGATCTAGGCGCATACTGGCTCGGCACTGCTCAACGCGGCCCAGCACACCACAAGCTCTGCACGTCCCAGCGGGCCAGCAGCCACTGTCACAGGCTGTGTATGCAGCTGACGGTAACGCTGGCATTGCAAATTTACTGTTTACGAACTACAATCTGACATTTTAATGTTTCATATTTATTTCTCCATCATAATAAATCCTTCCAGTAATCTGTATTGTATGATAAACCCAATTTTTCCAGAACCTATGTAATCAAAACCTTGATTTTCATTTATGAACCCGCACCTCGAATTTTCAAGTTTGCTTTTAAGAAAAATGTGCGGGTGGTACATGGGTACATACTGCAACCTTATGACAAATACCTGGAGAGAAGGCCAAGAAACTGTGCTTTTACAGTGAATGGATAACCTTTTCAGCAAGTTAGGGAACCAGCCAGTACCTTGTTCAGGTTATGTATAAGAGTAAAAATAAATAACAGCAATAGTGAGTCACAAATGTTTGGGGAAAATTAATACTTATTACTTCACTTATTAATTACTGACTAATACACGATATTTTTCTAAAGTTATCTTACAAAACTTCATTTATAAAAACATACATTAAATCACTAAATTCTCTATTCTGACCATTGCATACCACTGAAATATACACCTCCACTGGCAGACTAAATATTTATGTAATTATCGAGTAATTTGCCCCCACCTCCTAGATTAAATATATATGTATATATATATATTTTTTTTTTTTTGTTTGTATAAAGATGTTACATTGCATTTTCAACATTATTTAGACTAATAATCTACAAATTTGTTAATGTTAGTTACATGACTTACAGTATTGATATTACCTACAAAAAATTACAACCTTAGAAAATTTTAGTGCATGATTAGTTGTGAAATTAACACACACACAAAAATTTTTTTGGCAAATACTATATCCACACAGCACAGAAGTTTAAATATAATGAAGCATTTTCATTATTCCTGCACTGCGAGCTACATTATATTAAACAAACAACAAATAAGCACATGATGACTGATGGTAAAGCAGTCTTAACTTCAGCTCGTGGCAGAGACTTAGGTGCTGCCAAGTAGAACAGTTATACTACAGCTTGAGACAGTTTATCCCTGAATTTGGCTCACCATGCCACACACAATACAAACAAAAACACAATGAGTGTGTGTCTCAACCTTGCATTACATACTAGACGTGTATTCTTTCAGCATCACGTGAAATCCACAAAACTATTACAATTATCAGTAACTGTAAAATGTCAACAAAGACACTCCCGAGATGTGAAAATATTCAATTTACCAAACCAAAAATGAAACAAAATTTTTAAAATTAAAGTAATTTCCATATACTTATAAAATTGTTCATTTAGGAACCTAAGATCATAAAAAATTTTGTATATTTATACACTTATCTTGACCCTTGCTAGTTTTCTACACATCCATTAGCCTAAGCAAGAAGTTAGTGTAATGTAAGGTGTTGGCAAATATTGTAGCAGGGTGATATTGGAAACTACAGCCATTTACCAGTGCATGATGTGTTATTAACGACAAAAATGTCACAATAGTGTATTGCTTTAGTTTAAACTCCTTTTTAGAAAAAAAACTGCATAAAAAATTTTGGTATCCATTTCAATTCAATAAAACTATGAACAATTGTTTTTTTTCATTTTCATTTCAGAACACAGAAAGTTATATCCCCCAAGAAGTAGTACAGCACTACTAAACTTTTATCACTAACACATATTACATATCAGTCTTACTAAAAAGAATTATAGCATAAAGAGGGCAAATTAAATGTAAAACAGTACAGTACTTCCACTAGCAAACGTTTTGACAAAATAAATACATACAGTGAAGTCAGTTATGAGTACGGCATTAAACGATCCGCTATAACAATAATTTTTATTGGCACTGTCAGATTCCCGGTATGTTGTGTGGTTAAAAAATTCGGCTATAACAAATACGGCATGAAGACATTTTCGCTATAACGATAGCTAACACAGCCATAATTTTCCTCAAAAACAATGAGACAATGTATTTTTTCCTTAAGAAAACGCTAAACAACATCGCAGTGTTTCACATGTTCGTCAAAGTATGCATCTTCGTGCAAGATGTGGACGACTTGACAACGCCGCACAAGGTGGGGCCTCGCAGTGAGCATAGTTTGCCCCGTGGTAAGTCGCGCTCGCGCATCAGACTGTCGACTGGTCGTTCTGCTAAAGTAGACTTTACACGGCTGTGGCCTTGCTAGCTGTTGGTAACACGAGTTGATAATCATAAACTTGGTGTAATTTAAAAGCATTCAGCCTTAGCGAAGGCACAGAAACTTGAACAAAGATCGTACTGTGTAGCAGTCAGGTGGATAGGCATTGTTACCCAAAGTGTAGGAACGAGTGTTTGTATATTCACCATGAGTTACAGTAATGAGCCGCTAGCGCAATTAGTGGCAGCGCCATGTATAATTACATATTTTTAAAATTGTTACTTAAATTTATGTGTAAAGTACTGAATGAATAGGTTACGCATACAATTAACGGTGCCAGGGCAGGCATGTATAAGCCAGAAGTCTCGTACTTTTCCTGAGTGGCTTGGAAGAAGGAAAAGAGAACTGCATGGGTTTAAAGAATGAATTATTGGGAGAGGGAGTGGTATCCTGGGTCGGGATGGGGAAGGGGTGAGGAAAGGAGGGAAGCAAATGGCGAGGGAGAGGGCCAAAATGGGCGCTGCCTACTGGCCGGGACAAAGAGCTTTGAAAATTGTGCCATCAGCGAAGTTAAAACGTTCAGCAGTCAGAGAACTTCAGCAGTGCAAACTTGCAACACACAGATTTGGAAGTTGTAGAAAGGCGTTAACAGGATAAGCAACGGTGAGGGCCAGCCAATCTGAGTGTGTATGGTGGAGGCAGGGCTGTTCCCCCTCCTCAACATCTTCACATGGAGGGCACGATGAGAGAGTTCCACTACATGCTAGATGTTGCACGTATGACTTGGCAACAGCACGGGGCCCCGTCGCGAGCATAACTTGTTTTGCAGCACGCTGCCCTGGGCCTGCAAATGAGCATAACTGCATAACTTATTATGTGGCTCGGTGACCATGGCCCACAAGTAAGCGTAACTAGTCTCACTCGAGTCGCACGGACAAGACAGTGTAAGGTGCTTCACGCCAGCCTAAATATTTTCGTACTTTGTAGTCACTTTGCGGTTGAATGCATTTTGTGTTAGTACGCAGCAGTTTTCATGCCATTTCAGATAAGAAACTAAAATCTCTTGATCTGTCAATTAAATTATACAAGAGTGTGAAAATCCGTCCGTCAACAGAAGTGAAATTGGTAGGCGTTACGGTTTGACCACTTCTACTTTGTTCACAATTTTGAAAAATAAGGAAAAAATTCAGACAGCAGCTGTGGAAGATTGCACACCAGGGAAAATAAAAAAGCTTCATGCTGCAAAACACGTATATCTGGAGGAAGCTTTGTTTACATGGTTCTCGCAAAACCGCGCAAAAGGAATTTTGGTTAATGGGGCGATGTTAAAGACTAAAGCCGAACAACTAGCCTTACAACTGAACATTAACGATGATGATGATTATTACAAATGCAACGCAGCTGCGGCCGAAGCGAACAGGAAGCGGTATTTACTTTATAACGGACTTTCAAAGCATTAAAATTTCTGGATAGGTTAAATTTTCCTCAGCACTCTTGGAATCTAAGCCCACTTGACATGAATCACAACACACTCCACTGAAGGAAACTATACCTTAGTCATCATGTGCCTATCATTTGTATTGGTCATGTCATGTTATTGTATCTATAAATTTTAGTTCCTCGTTAGTTGAACAATATTGAAGTCAGCTATGTTTTATTCTTTGGAGCCACTCACAACCAATACAGAACTAACACTGTAACTATACTAATTAACTATCCCCATGCATTTACAATGTGGCATTGTGATAACATCAGAATCATTACAACATAGGTATATTATAGCTGCCAAGTCCTACCTGAATGAAAATACTTATAGTGCACTACTGTATTATATTTACAAAATTTTCAGAAGGTGCATCAATGTTTTTGGCCTTTTGTTCTCCAAATAATGGTCTCCAATACAGCTAACTCATACATACTGTCTTTGTCATACTTTCATCTTGTTACTTTCCAGCAGCATTATGAGAGAAAGTATAACCTAATGTTCAACAACACAAACAGTACCGTACACAACTAGAACAAAAATGTTGGTGAACCTTCTGAAAACTCAGAAAATTATTTTACTGTACTGTAGAATTCAAATAACTCTCACCCATCCATATTAACTATCAATATCCATGGTGTTTCTGTTACAACAGCCTGTCCTGACTGCCACCTTGCTTGTATGATATTCGTGCATTTATGTATTAACACTTTTTTTCTGCAACTCCACAAGGCCACATTTGTAATTCTATAGTATAATTTTATTTGGAAGATGTTTACAGTGCAATAAATAATTTTTTATAACTACAAAAGGAATTACTGAAAATGGTTATATCTTCATGTAATGAAAACAGTCACGTAGTAGCAAGAACTGCAAATGAATTCTGATACTTAAAATTATATTTCATTCCGTTTGAACTTAACTAGCATCAAACAATGGTCATAACATTACCATAATTTGATAGTTTTATCTTAAAGACATCAGAATATAAAAATAAATTTTTGTAATTTCATTAATTTTTCTTTTTATCATGTGAAGCAACTTAAAATGAACAATGTGTTGCTAGGACTCAAGTTTTTTTTTATAAATGTGTGTACTGAGTAACCTATACAAACATTTTAAAGGAGATTTATACCAGGGTATCTTGGATGGGTGAGAGTTTACATTATTAGAAACTTGAGTTTACTATTTCACTTATGTTTCAGCACATTTTCAAATAGGCCAAGACATGGCATTTGTTTTCTTTCTCTACAAACAACATTACATAAACAACTTGACAATGTTCAATTTCCTGTGAGCTGGACTTTATATATTTTTTATAACTGATTTGGAATATGTTATAATAACTTCGTAGCAATTTCAGGTTCAATCAAATATTGTACATGGACAATATAGGAAAGTAATAAGAAAAAAGGAGACGCGTTATTTAATTACATTTCACGCCGATATGAGCATTGTTTGTTCTACAGCAGCACATTGCTCTATTATTTTTATTTATTTATTTCAATAGCACAATGGCTAAAATGAACAATAACTCTTTAAATATCCATACAATATTAAACTGTTGCATGATGTGAAATGAAATTTACAATCAAATTATGCAAACATGTACAGAACTTTCTTACAGCAGTAGGCTAATAATAATTATATATGGCAATACATTTTGACGATGACTTTATATACCTTATGATATAAATTCCTTAGACATCATCATACATCGCTAAAATAAAAGTAATTTGCCACAGAAATAATTCTTTAAGAATTTTCTTAGTAGTAAGACTCTAAAATTTCTTTTAATTTTGCTGGTAATTTATTAAATTCAGTCAATCCTTTGTCAAAAATAGACCGTTTTGCCAAAGCAGTTCTCCGAAATTTAATGTGAAGTTATACTTATTCCTAGTGTCATAGGAATGCAGATCTGAATATTTTATTAACTTTGACTGCAAATACTCAAAGTAAAATGCCTTCTTTGATCTTAAAAACAAAAATTAATGTATTATATACATAAATTTAACTGTTTTAATACTTATCCAACCCAGTTCTGAAAACACATCTTGAAATTTTACAAATTTATCTTTTATGGGTAGTTTGAGTTTTATATTTTGTTATTTATAAATTGAAATGTACTCATGATTTTTAAAAAATATTACATATTATGCTTTTTTAGATATTATTTGGGTAAGTTAAAATTTTAAATATTTATAAACACATACTAATACTATTAGCCTAAGAGAAATTTAGTCTGTAAATGTATAAACACCATAGGAAACAGAGATACAAAAATGTGAACTTTGCTAATGTTTCCGGTTCACGCCGTTGATAAAACGTCTCGCGCTTTAACAATGCTAAAACGCTGTACTTTCCCATATTGTCCTTTTACGATATAAAATTACATGGACACCAACAAACCACCCGTGCTACATTTTTAAGACAAATTCCGAAACTTGGTTCTACTAATAGGCTTAAAAATATTAGTTACAGTTGACATGAAAAGAGAAGGAAAAAAATACATTGAAAGTAACCATGTGTAAGGCATTCACAACTCTGAAAGGTAACAAAACACATAACATTTTTCTTTGGTATGTGGCTATTTTACTAATCATGAAATAATACAGCGAAAGCCAAACAATTGTAAAATAATTACATATCTTAACTAAATACCTTAATGTGTAAAACTTAATGAATGATATTGATACCAGAGCATAAAGAATGGCAAGGCAAGCTGAAAGTGAAATTAAGTGTTCCTTATGCATAAGCACAATAAAAACAAGTAACTCTGACACACCATTTGTAACATTTAACTATGTCAGAACACAACATCTTTACAAACGTAGATCTGTAAACATAACAGACTCAAACATATAATGCATCAGGTTTAAATTTTAGTCGTGTAATTTATCACACCCTCACAAGGCCAGCGTGCCCCAAAAAGCAGCTAGTGGGAAAACAGTTTCGTCTACCGTTATACTGCCAGAATACACGTATTTTCATTTATATGCTTAAAATTTGTGTTAATGTGATATTTTGTATTGAAGGAAACAGTTTTACTGCAATTTTACTTGTGAAAAAGTTAAGTTTGAAGTACTTCAATGAATACGTGACAATCGAGCTTGTTCATTGGGTGTTGTAATGTTTTCTTCTTCAATAAACACATGTCCATCATGAATGTATACCTAGCACAGTGAGCAGTCACATTAGCAAAAAATCTCAAGAATAATACAATTTTAATTTTAAATGAACAGATTAGTGTTCTCAAACATATTCTGGAAGACGTACAGTCCAGCCTCGCTATTACGACCAGCCATGGTTACCGAGAAATTTGCTCTAGTTGCAGAATTACCCTACCTACCCCTTAGGGCCGGTTTCACCACAATTGTTCAGCCCGATACAGTAAACTCCCAATTTAACGACCCTTCACAATTTCTGGGAATAGAGTCGTTATTTCGGAGGGGTCATTATTAGAATTTTGACAAATTTTTAGTGATCCCAACATCTAAAATGTCAACATTTACAGTTTTTTTATCATTGAATCAGCATTCACTCGTCTTTGGTGCAAAAATTACGTGTTTTTATGAAATGATACATTTATTTTGAAAAGCAAACACATTATTTTTAAAAGTATGCCACTGAAATGGATCTACGACCTTTGTTTA
The DNA here is from genome assembly GCA_003012365.1 of Medauroidea extradentata. NCBI lineage: Eukaryota > Metazoa > Arthropoda > Insecta > Phasmatodea > Phasmatidae > Medauroidea > Medauroidea extradentata. The sequence goes on from PNEQ01106264.1 coordinate 22,394, forward strand.
GTTCAATACAAATCATAAACGTTGCCGGTACCATAAATTCTTGCACTAGCAAGGACTGTATTTGGAAGTTATTTGCAAGAAAGTCACAATAAAATTTATTGAAATACAGTAAACTCTCGCCAGTCCGTAGTTCGAGAATCCGTGGTACTCAAAAATCCGTGGTTTTCTCAAAGCAATGTCCGTTTTGTTTATTGCAACATGCTGCGCCGTGCTGCACTGCACCTAGCTTCTTCGCATTTGTGCTGCGCTGTGCCGCGCTGCTACAGTAGCAAGCATCTAACGGTACTAGTAGCAGCAGATGCGGCAAGCCCAAGGTCAACGTGTCTTCCCGGAACACAAACCGATAAGACGTGCACGGACACTGCTCAAGGTATTTGGTACAGTTGTCTGTTGTGAGAATGGCGCCGGTAAGAAAAAAGAAGCACGTAACGTTAACACTAAAACAAAAGTCCGAGATTTGCAAGAAATTGGAGAGTGGTGTAAAGGTTTCTGCAATCAAGGAAGAGTATGGCATCAGTGAGACAACTGTATACGGCATTAAAAAGAGTAGCACCAAACTTAAAATGTTTATTTCGAACAGCGAGTCGGAGAACGGATTTCATGAGCGCAAAACACTCCAAACGGCCAAACTACAGGATTTGGACAGTGCACTGTACAAATGGTTTTCGTTAAAACGGTAAAAAAAAAAGGTAGTGGAGATGAAGATAACGATAGTAACAAAGCAGATGTTACGTGGCATGCCGCTGCTTGGAACACGCTAATGAAATTTTCAGAAAGCAAAAAAGACTGTTACCCTGTGTCGGAGGTAATTCAATGTCATATCCTGCATTCTTCCTTCCTTCACAAAAGAAGACAGGTCATCAAACAGACATCCTCACTCACGTGGTGGGACTATCGACACAGTAACATCGTGAGCCGACTGCTTACACCTCGTGTGCTGTTAATTGCAACTCTAGAAATAATTAAAGTCTACTTTTTGTGTGTTTCCTTAGTTTAATGTGTGTGCAAGCTATTTGGCGTAAAAATGTATAAATATTACTAATCTGTGCATAAAGTGTTAAATTTTTATTTTTTCGTGCCTTGTTTGGAATAATCAATGATTGCGGTAAGTAAAATTTTAGGTAATGCTATGTGCACTGTAGTTTACTTTGCCGGCACTCGGGCGGAGAAGGAAATAGTAATCGCTGTTTCTGTCGCTCTGTGACAATGACAAGTTATTTACGACTTGACGGCTCGCAGCCGGCTGTCCGTACCCAGAGCCGGCCAGCCAGTGTTGCCAAACGTGTTCGAGGTGCCGTTTTTTATTTCAAACAGTGTTGGCTTATACCTGTAAGTCCTTAATTTACGTAAAAACCACTATGTTTATCAGGACGAAGTAAATCGGGGACTTACAAGTATATGAAACTTTTTTTTTTTTTTTTAATTTTGCAAATTTTTGTTATGGAAAATACAGTATTTAAAAAATCCGTGGTTTTCAGAAATCCGAAGGTCGCAAATCCCCCAGACCCCCGGATTTGTGAGAGTTTACTGTAGTAATATTTATTCAATAGAATGACGTATTTTGAATAAATGATACTCTGGACGTGCATATACGACCTTTCTGTAGCTTAACATCAAGCATGTATTCATGATAACGAAACAGGAATATCGTCAGCAACGTAAATAAAGTGCCAGCAATGTCCGTGTTTCGAAACTAAGGAATTTACAAGGTACTATCGCAACGTTGTTGACTGAAATAGTAATTTATTTCAATAGGCACATATATTCTGAATGAATGTATATTATGGTTGACATGTAAGACTTTTCTTCGACACATTAGGCACAAACTTTGCCTGCAACGGTAATTCTAGTTGGCACAACATGCATTTTGATAAAGCTGTTTGCCTCCTGGGACCTTGGCAGCGAGCGACCACACCACACCACACACACACCACACACACACCACACACACACCACACACCACACACACACCACACACACAACACACACCACAACCCACACACCACACACCACACACCACACACCACACACCACACACAACACACACACACACACACACACAGACACGTGTACGATAATTTGTGTGCACATCTGGAAACTGGTTACGTAGTTCAAAAACAACATACACTACGTGTCTAACCTATTTCATTTGTGCCACTTTTGACCACTACCTATTCACAGCTCCTGACGCTCGCTCAGCAGATGGGACGTGATGATAACACTACTCCCTTGCTTTTGCAGTTCTTTCACTTCTCTAGCTCGGCCGGTTGTGCGAAAATAATCTGCTTGTATACTGATTCTACTCTGTGCACGAGTTCTTTACACACTTCACCAATGTGGACGGAGAGGGACTTGATATTCAGTTTCAATTTGTTCACCAACAGTAAACAATTACAAACTTCAAGATGTTGATCATTGACGTTAATTAACTTGGATAACACATTCATAGAACAACTTTAAACCTACACAATGCCGTTTCACATTTTCTTTTCACCGACTTATACAAGTGTATACACAGCTGTTATTTACGGTCGAGCCGATTGCGTGTGCATGTGTGTGTGTGTGGACGGGAGCGCACGTGTGACGTGTGGGCTAGTGACTCACACCAGACGTGCTGTTGTCAAGTGTCATAACTCCCTATGCCACGCATATCTGAGACATGCACCCGACGTTTGGTAGTTTCAATTATGAACTGTCCGGCTACCACTTGTTAAAAGAATAATGATTTATAAACATTACTGTAAATATAATTAAATAACATGATGTACATAATTATATTTGATAGCATAAAGTTAACAAAATGGAAAACGCAATTAAGTTTAAATAAACACGACGTTTAATCGTAGTATCACAAGCACAAAGACAGACTACCGTATCCAGGGGCACAAGAAATCAGTGGCAAAAAAGTTACGGTGCGTACATGATGAAAAAGGGGTGAGCGAACGGCCTTATTGGAATGGTTGGCCGGTTGCAGGAAAGAGGCGGGCGGGTTTCGAACAGCCGGGAGATGGGAAGGGGCATTCGGGCCGGCCAGCTGGCCATCGTGTCGCGTGGGAGGAAGGTACAGCAACGTACACTAGACCCCCGATTTTACGAACCCTGGATTTTGTTTCAAACCTGAAACCCTCCCCTTCTAGCCATTATCAGCTCACTTACCCGCGTATACTAAAGAAGGTAAAGATAATCTCTATTACCGTGGCACGGCAGGATTTTTCGTACTCCACCTCGACCCAAACCCAATCACTGAAAATTACAAGTAACCACATGTCTTGTATGTTATTTTTAGAATTTGACAGTTTTTAATAGTTTATTAAATTTTCCTGGTGAAGCGTGAAACTTCATGTGTTGCAATCTTCTCCTGGCTGTAGTCAGATCATCAGCTTTATAGAATTTATCCGTGATGCAGGTGATTGACGTACATTTACATTTGTCTGCTTCAAGTATTGAGCCGTGGCGGAGTGTGTGTGTGTATGAGTGTGTGCGTGACTGCAAGCTAAGTGAAAGCACAAGAAAAAGAGGGATGCGTTGTTATCAGCACTACACATCAGCAGGGCGTGTGTCTGAAACGTAAACATGACTGGGCAACGCGTAAGAACGGCATAAGCGACTAAGTTTGGACTCGTTGGCACCGTTTTTGCATTAACTCGACTCTTACTGCACACACACAATAGCTAGACGTGCCATCGTTAAAATGGCACAAGTACCAAACACTGTCGAGCACAAAGGCTGTCTTCACACTTGATTTTTGGAGTGTACAATGAAATTTTGATTCATTCTGTTGGTGTTACAAAGGAAAGTACACCACCCTCACGGCCTCTGAAAAAAAAAAGTTACGTGCGTAACTAATTTTGATTTCTTTTAACAAGTCTTCTAAACCTTTTTAGGTTCATTTTTCCACAAAACGCTACGAACATCAAGACTATACGATCGCGAGAAGTCATCCGTGCTTGATGTTCTATTTTTTTTTGTGACATGGATTGGTCACATTGATCGTTCGTAGGTGTGATTTTAATCGGGAGATGTGTGTCTATTGATATAAATTTTAACTTCAATTATTGTCATTTTTGTGTCAAACGATACGGATGTCAAACTATGTACTCGCGAAAAGTCACTCGGTGCTTGGTGTTTTTTTTCTCAGGACAAGGGTTGGTCAAATTAACCGTTTAGGTGTACCCTTTTAATTGGGAGACGTCCGTCTTTTGATATAAATGTACATTTTAACGATAACTTGTCTTATTTTCCCGCAAAACGCTACGAAAATCGGGACTCCGTTGGATACACTTTGCAGAAAAAAATGCAATTTTAAAATTTGGAAAAGGGGTGGCGTGCAAAATTGGCCTCAATCAACTTTACGAAAGTAGCGATTTTACGAATGTTTTAAATGGAACCGTCAGTATTCTTAAAATCGAGGGTCTAGTGTATATTCTTAGAACCAGCACGACGTGTGTAGCAGTACAGTTTACGAGAAATAACTGCAATCATTTGCGGCCATAATAAATGCAATGCCTTTTTCTGCTATTTTCTTTGAATTTAATTTTTTTAAAGCAAATTTTTTTCAATTTTCCACGGTTCCTGGATAAAGGGTCATTACTTCGAGAAGGACGTTATTCCCGGGGTCGTATAATCGAGAGTTGACCGTAAACAGATTTTAAATTAGAGTTAACCGAGATTATCCTTTTACTGCATCCCATCACACACAAATTTCGATTGAATCTAGCTAACTGAAGTTAAAACTTAAATGCCCATTCCTGGCCGTTTAACTTCTTAAACTAGTTTTATGTATAGCAAAAAGGCAGCATGATGAACATGTGTGTGGTTTTTGAGGTTATAGGCCCAAATATGACACCGTCTTGAAAATTTTTACTCTAAGTCAATGAAACCCATTATAACCACCATTTTTTTAACCATTACGGTACGGTGGATGTACAATTTGGTAAATGAGGAGGAGGATTTAATTAATGATATGTTCACAGGTAACCACAATGGATTCGTGAAAACTGCAATAGTTTTGATTGATATTATGACGTTTATTTTGTGACTGTCATATTTTCGCACATCTAAAAGGTTACCACGTAGTGTTCTAGACAAAACACAACAGCATATGGTGTTTCTGTCAGAAGATAAGTACTGTATTATTATTATCATCTCTGCAATGTTTGCTTCTTTGTCGTAGTTTTTGTGTAACATTTTACATGTTAGTATGCTCACAAAAGCAGAAAAGCCAATGTGAGGTTCCTACCAGTATTATTCCATCGTTAAAATCTTGTGTAAACCAATGTGATGCAGGCTCCAATTGAGAGCCTGTAGGGGACTATTCACCCTTAAATATGGTTGACGTCTATACCTCGGTGTAACCAACAACTTAAATTCAAAGGGATGCCTACTCTATTTTTACACATAATAACCTATTGATTAAACATCACGTTAATGGAGTTATAAAATGATAATTACAACCATTAATACATCTGTTATAACCTCAACTTAACTCCACATACTCAGCATTTATTTACATTTATAAAGCCAAAGACAAGCACAAAATATCCAAAGCTAATGAGACAAAAAGTAATAGATCAGTAGCTGAATCTTGGCCACCACCATGCTGATACATACAATTCTGCAAAAAATAAGTACTTAACTTCATCTTCACTTAGCTAAACCCAGTTAACTGAATTATTTTAATGGTGAAACAGAAGTTCTTAAACACAGTTAAATATATATAGAGTTAAAATTCTAACTTTGTTTTTTTTAGAGGCAGTTCCAGTGTTTCAGGCGCATGTATGCAACCTGCATTAACCCCATGTAAATCAAGGCTAGTATGTATTACCTTCGCTATACCAATACAAGTATTACACATATAAACAATATCTTTGTGTTTAATGAAAGAGACAGCCGTTCTTATTTTCACTGCGTTCGCCGAAGCCAAGCATAAAGAATGGTAGACTGTAAATTTTACAAAACTTTATTTGTATTAGGTTTTTAATGTAACCGTTTGCTATACTAAACATTGCAGAATGCAGCGAAAATAAGAACAACTGTGCCTATTGAGACAAATATGATATATTGTCTGGTAGTATGTTTTGTAATGTAATATATGCTTTGTATCTTTTCCGCTGGGAGGCGTTTTGATTATGATGAGGGTAGGCTGCGCGCGCAGCTGGTGCGCGATAGACGAGGAGTGTGGAAGTGTGCCGCGCCGAGGAGACGGAAGGTTCGACGGGTAACAAGAGGGTGACCGGTGTTGTTGAGAAGGAAGCCTCGATGTGGAACTGAATATAACACCACACCAGCGGCATAATGTGGAGCTGGTGTGGAATAGTGAATTTTCAGCTGAGTTTTGCTGAATGGTTTGCTCTGCTTTAAGACTGTCGTCTGGGACGTGATAAGGGCAGCTAGCTACAAGACGGCGCGACGGAGTCATGAAATAAGGGGTACACCGTCGAAGGATCTCCCGAGGACTGTTAAGGACTAGCGGCAATGCTCGTCCCTCATGGATTCACCCAGGCTGCTGGTGCATTGGACTGCAAACTACGTTAGACAAGGTATGAGGCGTCAACCTTAAATACGTGCATTAGACTGTCCAGCACTGCTATCTGAATACGAAGTACTTTATAGTGCGCAAGCTGCAGACTTTAACTTTGTCCGTCCTCCCCAGCGCCTTTTATATTGTGTTTAAAGCAAATATATGGTTCCTTACCACATAACATGTCTGAACATTGTGATACCTCCCTTTTTTGAATTATGTTTAACTCTGCTGTCTCCCTAATTAGCTCAGAGAGAGGCAGAGTCGTTACCACCCGAATTCATACGAAACGGGGGGTTACACTATGATAAAGCGAAAAGAAAATGCTGATATGTGTAACACTCTTATTGATTTAGCGAAGGTAATGTAAGCCTCGATTTAAATGGGATTAATACGGGTTGCATACATGCATCTGAAACATTGGAACGGCCCCTTAAACTGAGTTGAATGAAACAGTCGTGAAACCGGCCCTTAACAACGTAATTTTCTAAAGTGGGTTTTTTACTCTAAGTTAATGTTACGTATTGCTGCCGTAAAACAATTTTTGAGAGGTATTTGTTTGTTGTTAATCTACCATGCCGCACAAAAAATCCTAGCCTGCGCACTGCAGATACGTGGCAACAATGACAACTATGCAGGGTGGCAGACCCACAATGTGTAACCTTACTGCAGCTAACCAGTGTTGTCTGATGCCCACGTCTAGCTTACTTGTTTTCTCCCCTTCCCACAATATGCCTATAACTTTTCTATTGAAGTTTTTTTAAAATCATATGCCTGTATTGTTCACTAGTTTTTTATATTAGAAACCAATACATTTGCTGCAAATGCACCACACTATACAAGTTCAGACTTATCTTAAGAAAAGATCTTGTGTTTGGCAATCCAGTTAGCCACACACGCTGAACAAAATAACATGGGGAGAGGTATGAAAAAAGCAGCAGTGTTTGCATGGCTATTTACACTGTACGTTGCTCATGCCAAAAAATGTTTTTCTTTATACACGTGACTGATAATTTTTAGTTTGTTTTTCTGAATTTTCCTGTGTGTTTGGGATTGAACAATAGTTCATTGCAATTACCTGTATATAGATTAAAACCCACATTTGTGATTTTTTGGTAAAATACGCAGCCTGTATATGCCTAATTACTGTAATTTTGCAGAGCAATATTAAGGTCTTTTTACATATGGCCCATAAAAGAATTTAGTTACAACATACTAATTAAAAATATAGATGTCTTTGAGACTCAGTGTGTCCTAGCAAGTGTAAACAACCTCTGTAGTGTTGGGACATTGGGCCTCCATGCGATTTCCGACTTCATAGTGTTGCCTTCTTCCAGTTCACAAATGTTAAATGTGAGCTATATTCTCTATCACTGCTGCAAGGAAAAGACATGCATGCATGATGTGATTGAAAGGAGATGAATGAGGAGAAAAGAGACGAGTCACTACACGGCTTGCCTTGGTTCGGTGTTGCGCACGCTGCCTAACTCGCCAAGCGCATGTTGCGAGAGTGTTCCAATGGTTGTCTTTAGAGTTATTCTTTCAAAGTTTTTCTTGTTTTACTGCAGCAGCTTACTGATTTAAGATAGCCACTGCTATTCGTAATGAACTTACTGTAGTTTTAAATAACCTCTTCTACTAGTGACAGCTTGCTTTAATTTCTTTACATTATTTAAATCAAATTTTTTGACGGGGATCGAGAATACTATCATAGTTGCATTACTGTAGTAGCAGTCGAAGGCTCACCTGTATTTAAAAATACAGTAATTTATTAAAATCATTAATAATATTTACCACCATGTTGCAATCTGTTAATTTGTTCATCTCATGCTACTAAAACAAGCCATGAATTAATTTGTTTCTCAAAGCTTAAAAATATATACATGACCAGAAATATTTGGCAGATATCAGATACTCATTCAGTACATTAAATTTTTTAAGTTAAGTCAAGTCACTATAAGAGAGGATTTAATGTTATCAGACCTCGTCTGATCACATAACATAGATCAAATGATTTCAGAAATGTCTATTCTAGAACTTTACAAGTACGTTAGTGCCAGAATCAAATTATTCGGCACTCTTCTATACGTAAGGCTGATGTATATCAACAGCACGTAATAACAGACTAAATGGCACATACTAAAACTGTAATCTCAACTTACAGCTAATAGTTTCAACGATAATTTCTATGTACATATCACATATCCATAAAACTTACAGAATAATAGTCTGCATAAACGAACCACAAACCTACCACAAAACTTCAAAACACCTTTGGGTATAAAACAAATACAGAACTATGTACACACACATTCACACGTTCTCATACAAATGTACTGCTGGTTTATATTCTACAGCAGCATAGAGTACGGTGCATTAGACAGTTGCTATGCTGGGTACAAATTTTGGCAGACTGTGGACACTTTCCAATATTTTACTACCAATGTTGTTGTTATATATTATTTGCTTTCTGAGAAAACTGTGCATTTTATTAACAACTTTGTTGAATAAAATAATATGTATCAAAATAAATTCTTGTTGGTCGTAACACCCGTATACATACATCAAAACATCCACTACACAATCAAGTGATTGTTGCACAAAAATGATTTACGTTAACTAGATGACTAGATTTGTTTACATAAGGTTACAACATCAAACACTTATATCACCTCAGGTCTGTCAGACGTCACTGACCAAGAGCAAATCACTTTGTATTGGGACCTGATATAAAAATTAAATTAGAAACCAGTACAAAATATACATGTGGACCTCATTTCTTCATAAAATAATTACTTTGACATATATTTACTCCAACAGAGATACCAACTTCAGAGACATTATATTTCTAGAACTTAACATAAAATCTGAAATCTTGCACAAGGTGGGCAGTAATGGTTTTCAGGACTAAAAACTGGCAACGAAATGATGTAAGTTTTTTTCAATATTAAGACTACACAAAATTCATCACTCGAAACACCTCGACTGTTTATACAACAAAAAACTTTATGTTTCAATTATTTTGTAAGTGACAAAATGATTGTAAACTTGAAGGATACACCCAAAACACAAAATTCTAAAACTTAAAAGAAACATGTATATAAACATAGAATTAAAATTAAATTTTGCCTACATCACAAAAAATCCAACACATTGTTTATAAAACTGCAATTCTAAATACTTACTCATTTACAAATTTATATAAAGTTCTATGGAACATAATTACAAAAACTTGTAACAACAATAAAATCTGCTCAAGCAGTTTAATGTTATCGAGTAGCAACCATCACAATTACTGACAACTTAATGTGTTGATTATGAGTTTACACAGAATTTACTATAGAAGTTTATAACAAATAACATTTTGGTAGAATCAAAGTACTAACGACTACTTTTGTAGTGAGCACAAGTTCACATATGCATTATTAACGTAGTATAGACTCCAACGAAGTGTGTAGAAGTCAATACCTCTGTTGTAAAGTTATGATTACATTTAACAGACAATTTATAAACACCTTTTTAATGCAGTCCACATTATACAGACAAAAATCCTCTCTGCTCATCATAGCAGTGAATGATTTGTTTTAGCTTTAGATATTTATATACAGTACACACATATTTTTTTAAAATTAAATCAAAACAATGTGAAACATTTTTCCTTACAAGATATGGGTATGTTTACTGAAATGGCAGTGTAAATTAGTAACATACCAAAATATTTTTATTTTGATAAACATTTAAACAACTGTATTTATAATTTTCTTTGATAGTGTTTTGTACCGTAAACCAGGGTGATGCTGGTCTGAACTGCGACCCGGGTGGATATGATCTGGTGTAGCAAGCAAACCCCAGTGTTCTATCCAATATTCTCATTTACAGACACCTTGAAGTCACTTTGAAAGTAAACGGCAGTGATCACACTTGTAAATACTGCACGGTCATTTTAATAGTTTACTGTTAAATAAATATTTGTATAGCTAAAGTTTGATAAGAGCAATTACAGTTCAAAAACATTACTACCTTGCATAATACAAATAACATTACAATTACCGTCAAAAGCCAACATCTTGAGTATATTCTGGAATGGTACTCACACATTAGATTTTTAGGTTAGCAAGCACAGTAGATCGGAAAACTTATACTTATATTGCCAAGACAAGAATTATCGATTTGAGGGTATATAGCATAAAATAAATGTAATGCAGGGTAATTGCACACGGCAGTGGAAAGCAGAATAACATTTCTGAGTTATCAGAATAGGCAAGTGAAAAATAGTGCTTACAAAACAGTTTGTTAAAACGACCTACATTTCTTTGTATTTCTCTCTCAAAAATTGGTAGAGAGTAGGGATGGAAAGGTCAGAAAGAAAGGAGTGAGAAGGGTGGCAAAGGGAGAGAGGAGAGGGAGTGGGAAAGAGAGAGAAGTGTGACAGGAGAGATGCGGAGTTACTAGTGGTCCGAGAATATCCTAAATTTCAAATTCAAATTACGTGATGACCAGTCAGAAAATTCAATTCAAATTTTAAAAAAAAAATATTTCAAATGGTTTTTTTTTCCAAGGATGCTAATATGAGCCATAATTCTAACGTCCCAAAGCGTTTCATAAAAATTATACGTGTTTTAACCAACAAAAATGTTAACACTATTTTACAAGGCCTCATTGTACCTTAAAAAAGACCTTGTAAAATCAGAGTTAGACCTCACAATGGCCTCGTAAATTTAATGCCTTGTAAACTTGTGGCTCTGCTGTACACATCTCTTGTGTTAGTGTTTCAGATAAGCTATTTCTCTCTTTATATATATATATAATATATATATATTATATATATATTATATATATATATATATATATATATATATATATATATATATATATATATATATATATATAGTTTATTTTCTAAAGTTTTAAAGCCTAAAGCTAATAATTACAGGTTAATCTACGAATTTATTAGTACATAAGCATGTAGTACATTTTATACCCGTAATTTTTTTTATGTGTAATGTGTTAAAATTTCATTAGTATAATTTTAGAAATTCCCTGAATAATTTTGAATTAGATTCAAAATTTGATCTGCATTCATAGCACTCGAGGAGTTATACGGAAAAGGGGGAAAATATGGAGGGAGAAGTCAAGAGAAGGTGGGGGGGAGAGAGAGAGAGAGAGAGAGAGGTAAAACTGCACTGTCTGCTATGCTACATTTGTAAAGAGGCTAATTGTGTCTGTAAAATGAAACTTATCTTCATACGAGAGCTACTGACATTAAGAAAGTTTATCTACCTAGAGCACTGAGGAAACACTGTGTACTTCTTTTCAGACAACACGCCTGGTGATGATTGGTTTCAAACATTCTTAAGCTATCATCTAATGGGGAAACAAAAAATTTAATAAACACGTGTGTGGTAAGGTTGGCTCAAGGATTCTTTATAAGGTGTCAACCATGCTGCATTGTTTATTACAATTTGCAGTCTACCTGGAATATTTAATATTTACTGTATTACAGAGTATGTGTTTCCTTACAGAACTATATTGATGGCCTAATTCAAAAGGAAAACAACTCAAAATTCTCAGTTTTGAGTAAAATTCATATAGAAAGATTTCAGTTTCACCGAAAAAGATGTTAATAAACATATTTGATTGGTGTTAATTTGAACTAAAAGTACAGAGGCAACTATTTAAGTTGTTTAAAATGTTTATAGCCTGTCTTTGCTGTAATTATCACCCTTTGAAATAAAAAAAAATACAAATTCTAGCTCTTCTCTGGCAACACGTGCTGTTTTTCTTTTCAACCGAGTAGATTACATTTCTGTCTACGTGTTGGTGAGCCAAACTCAAAAAATCAATTTTTTGAGTTGTTTCCTTTTGAACTGGACCATCAATATATGGTACACATTGTGTTAACTACTTTAACAGTTGGTATAGTATTACAGCCCTAAGCAAAGAACAGGAATGGATCTGAGCTTTCATTTGCCCCGGGGAGAATTTATAACCTACAATATTTGCAGAAGTTCTAGACTATTGTTAGTTTACAGTGAAACATTTTTCAGAAACATGTGGTGCGAAACATAACATGTTTCATAAGAGTAACCTACAGCAGTTATATAATTAAACTGCACTGTGGTGCATCAAATAATATTTTTATTTCTCACTGCAAATGACAAGTGTGACAAAAAAAGCACCTGTACCTATAATTACAATTGGTTGCAAAACCTAACCTTAATTGGGTTTTTCTAAACAAGTTATCTTTTGCCACTGGCAGTTCATCATTAACAGAAAGTAAATAACAACCATTATAACAACAGCATGCCAACATGCCTGTTCAAAAACTAAAAATAGTTAAAATAGAATGATCAGTATTCACACATGAACACCTGGAATTTTTTTAATCACCTAGACCTTTACGTAGGTGTACATGCACTTCTAAAAAACCATGATCAAAAATCATGGTAAAACTAAATACAGTAACCATTAAAATATACGAGAGAATCACCCTGTTTTACGGTATCCCTACTTGTAAATCCTTTTAAAAATTCACAATTGTGGTTTACTTTTGCTTCTAAATAAAAAACTATGAACAGGTCTCAACAAGTTAAGATACTCGCAATCTTCCAATGCAGAGCTCATGTTTAACTCTTGATTCTGTTAACATAGTGACATCTCCACAGTCATATTACTTCAATTTCCTGCAGGCACACACTTCGTGTTACACATCAAAATGAAAGTACAGTACGGTAAAATAATTACTACTACAACAGCACGACTTCATGCTATGATAAACAAATTTAAATTTGTACTGAAGTTTAACAGTTTAACAAGCATTTAAAAATCAAACTACAGGCATGAAGATCTATGTAAAGCATATTGCCTGCATTACTATGATTTGTAAAAATATATGTTTACTAAATTTTCAACAAGTTGAGAACAGCACCTACATATTCAAAGTGCAGTAGTAGTAATATTTACCTTATATAATTAATTAACAATGTAAGTTGTTTAAAAACAGATACTGTATGACAGAACAATTATACATATAAAAATTTGCATGTTTGAAAAAAAAAATTATTTTAAAAATTTAATGTTACATGTATTTACATGCCAAATGGCACATTAAATCTTAAAAAAATTATAACGGCAAATTCTATTTTAAGAGTACTAAATGGGAAAACTTGCATTTTATTTCACAGACTCTCCTACTACACATTTCCAACAACTGTCCTTAAGAAAATGTAAGGAATACTGGATTCTCTGCACAACAAGATATAAATAAAATTTAATGCTCTATACACGCTCTATGAAACAGTTTTAACCTTACTTAAGATACTAAATATTTGGCTATTTATTTATAACATGGTAGCAATATCGTTAACCAGTGAAGCACCATTATTTTAAAAAATGCAACAGTCTGTCCACGATTGGTTAGGAAACAGTCGCTCGCTGGTTTATTGCTTGGCGAGAGGCACTCGGCGGCAGTCACTAACTGCAGTACGAGATGACGGCACTGGTGTTGTGCACTACAATGCGGCGCATCCCAGGCCAAACCCAGTGCATTGCTGCCTGCATCTTGCGCCACAGCCATGCAGGCATGGAGCACGGGTCTGCGTGGTACACCACACCGCAGTAGTGCTTCAGGTAGTCAGTGGGCACAAGTCAAGGAACACAACACAAATCTACTGTGGCGTGTACGCTATATGTTAGCGTTAGTGCACCACCCACCACACACGTTAACTGCAATCCACACTTTTGGTGAGAAATGCAACCTCATGCCCTACTGTCAAAAAATCAGCCTCATGCATTTATTATCACATAAACAAAAAGTTAACCTAAACTACGCTCAATACCACAGAGCAAAATTCAATGAACAAAATAAATCATTACATATAAAATACTGGCAGGTAATGTACAAATGCGGAGAAGTGTTCAATTAAATGTGACATAACAATTCTCCAATTAAAGTTCAACCTCGATTAGGATACATATAAAAACCTTACTTTCACAAGGACTAATGCTGAAATGCTAAGTTTTTTATATATATTTATTTCTAGGATATCTTATAGCTTGCAATTTGCTTACCTGCCCAAAAATGTTTTCACAGTAATATTTTTTGCATTTTTTTCACTAAACTATTGTTCAAAATACATTAAAATTACTCAAGGTCTGGTGTGGTATAGAAAATAAATGTGTCACAAGTAAGTTCTCAGTTATACTTATTTAATACTAAATATATAATAAAGTAACAAACTAAAAAACCATTTCATTATGCTGATCTAACCACCACTGCTTTCAATAACTCAATCTTTACTAATAATTCACTTAATTAAGCATTAATATACTTATCGTCTCTTATTTTATTGGCACATAAAAATATTTTGTAGAACACATAATAGTAAAAACAATGCCACTACAAATCTAAAATCAAAATTGTTTTTACTAATTATTCTCCTACGCATAATTTACAATCACTAGGGAACTAAGGCAGCAAAGGCTAATATCAATATTCAATACTTCAGTGGGCAGCCATTTATTACAAAACAACCTGCCAACTTCACAGAACACCCACATTTTGCATTGTACAATGTAGGCTGAACAATAATAATCCTTCATAAATTTTCTGTTTGCCTAGTTTCTTTAGAAATACAAACATCCAATAATACTGCTCTTCAAAAAATGGTTTATACAGTATATCTAATAATAGAACATACAAAAACACGGTTACTATTATGGACGGTTCCCAGAAGTTAACTCTAGTCTAACTGGAAAGAAAGCCTCTACATCACATTTAATTTTACCAACACTGCTTTCCTGCAGTCTTTCCATTATTTTTCTGCTGTGTTCCCATTGGTCTCTTGTTTTACACTCACCAATCTATCACCTGCTTCGGTAACTCTTGACTTTTCAATTGGCATTCCAGAACTCTCTATTCCATTTTGAGTAGGTTCCTTTCCCAATCTTTCAATTATCATCTCGTTCAAATTTTCAAATCATAATTTCTTCTTACAAACTTCATCCTCAAAGTCTAATGACATCTCTCTCCTTTGCTACAAGTGTTTCAACTCCATACAATAGTAAAGTGCCCAATAAACTTTACTTAAATCTTACCTGGATTTCTGTGGTTTCCACCTTACTCTACATCAATGATGTCACTAAACAATTCTGTGAAATGTCTAGCTTACCTTACCCTTCTTTCAGTCCCCCTTAATTTTATCTGTTCTTTTTTTATTATGCAATAAAAGTTTCAAATTTTCTTCTCTATTCTTTCATATCATGGACTCAGGTTTCTGCTCTTCTCTATTCTTTTTTATCATTCATTCAAGATTTCAACTTTTCTTCTCTGTTCTTTCTTATCATACATTCAAGGTTTCCTCATCCCACAAATTTATTCCTGATATCATTAAATTTTTATTCCTTTGTTTTCTCATCAACTCCCTTTTTTTACACTGAACCTAGCACTGTACTGCCGGAAAATTTTTTCTAAAGCATCCAATTGTTCACTATTTTAGTTTCTCTTAGTTTAAATTTCTTTTTTCAGAGCTATGTCCTTTAGATCTACTCATTCTAAGTTTTTATTTCCTTGGAAATATTTCATATCTGTTAATGGCTCGCTCTGTTAAGCATAGCTTCATCAGAACCCTGCCGGCAGAAAATGTTAAAATTTTTGTAGATATACCGAGGTCGCAAAAAAAGTGTTTAGCACCCTTACTGGTATTCCTTTACTTTGAGTCATCGTCCATTTCCCTTGGCATTGATATGGGGCTGGACTTCTAGTGCCCATGTTGCCAAGAGCAGAAGTCAATCCTACCTTAAAATGTGGATGAAAGGTATATTCATCTTGTAAAGACAGCCATCATTGGTCGAGATTCTTTACATATTCTCCTATGCACACATAATGGGCTCTTGCTCGTAGTATAACCAACACTCAATGTGTCAAGAGTATCAGTTTAAAGTTTTTCTCAAGTCTGGTATACAATACTGACTGTCCAAGTCTCTTACTGCAGTGCATGTAAGTAGTGTAATATGTGCCTTGTTATGATTTACATTTACAGACAGAAGACCCAGAGGGATGTCACTGGAATATAATGGCCACACAGAATGTTTACAGCCTAACATTCAGCAGGTGCTTGGAAAAACCTTGCCAGTGCCTTTTATTTACACATGACTACAGTATCAAAATTTATATATATTCACACAAGCCTATCAAAGTCACATTACACGACTTGCAACACAATGACTTAACATAACAGCCCAATCAAATGTGTAGAAAATGTGTAGAAAATGTGTCTGTGCAGGGTGTTTTCTACTGAAATTAATTTTAAGATCTACAAAACTAAAAACGTATATAACCGAACTTTTCTAAGGGGTAAAAAAATAGAAGAATTTTTGTGTGTCAATATCCAAACGAAATATTTCACACAAAAAACAAGTGACTGGAATGCAGTCACGTTAGGTTGCATGTTAGATGATCAATTCCCCAGTACACCAGGTGTCACCCTGGACCGACTGCGTTCGATGCAAGACACACAGCCCACCACCCCGTTTAGCTCACTGGGCAGGAACGAAAGAGTCTGTGTCAGATTGTGACAAATACACAGTTGACCAGTAACGATGCTCAGAGCACTGGGGTGGAAGAACAATCTGTTAATAATGTTTCTTGCACTAATTAGCATAGTCTACATCCACTGAGCTCGTGCAACTCTCTGATAGCAGTGCGGATTGTATGTAGTGCACAGATGCAGACGATTCACTGTTTGTTCCAGACTGGTATTTTTCACCAGTGTGTTGCTGTCAAAGTCTCAACAAGCATACCTCCTGAACAATGTCAAGGGTAGTGTTTTAGACAACTGAAAAATGTCACCCAAACTTTTATATTATTATTATAATTATTATTACTTAGCCGGTTAGTTATACCATAACACACTGGAAACCAAGCCCAGGATTTCAATCTTGCAGAGCTGTGATGTGTAGATTTCTAGTGTGACTACTGCAAGAGGATTACAATCCTGACGTCCAACTGAAGAAGACTCAGTTTCAAACTTGAAACACCACCAGTGGGAGTCCATAAGCTAGGCCTCTTTTTGACAATATCCAAGAAACATTTGGGTCCACCTGCTGTTAGACTGCAACCAAGAAGTAGCCCACATGTGGGAGTGTACCTATTTTCGCTGAAGTTTATCTGGTAATAACAAGCATAAGAGATACTGTAGCTAGATCATGCCATGCTCACTGCACACCTGGAATCAAGATAACGAGTTTACCACAGCTGTGTAAAAACCTAACTAGATCATGGTTGTCTCATCCCAGCAAAAAGGCAGCAGCCAATCCCAAAAACGTTTTCACTGAACGGTACTGCACACAGCTAATGGCGTGTCAGGAAAAACACATGGGAAAACAATTACCCCGATATCCACAAAGAACTGACATAAATACAACAACCTTATCCTGAACCATCTATGGGACGTAAGCAGAATTTCCACTTTGGGGGTAAAAAGTGGCATTATATTAAGGATATTAACAAAAAAGCACAGAACACTAGGTGAATCACTGTACACAGGATAATAACACCCTATCACCTATACATCAGAGACCCATAACTAACTAAGCACTTTTGAAATCAACATAAAGGGGAAAAATAATCATAGCACTTTACTAAATCAAATTTTATTTTAACAATGGTTGCCTTGTATGACTGCTGGGAAATTTTAAAATGTAACTTCACATAGTGTTTTTTTTATTCAAATACAACTTTGAATTACTATCAAACAAAACCATCATCTTCATATTTTATAAAATTTATAAACAAATGGCTTACTTAGGTGTCTATCGACTGCACAATTTAAAATATGTACATGCAAGCAGACTGTGCTACTGCCAAATTTCTTTGCGTGCGGAACAAGTTCAAAATTTCAGCTTGCCTATAGCTCACAGACGATTACTTCACGATGAGTGGTGCTACTCTTTTAAGTATTAGAAATTCTTTAACACCAAAACGATTCTTTGTCACTTTTGGATTTAACTTCGTTGGAATTCTGGGGTTCAGCATTCTTCTACCATCCCTCACAGAGATGGAGACAGTAACAATATTTTACAACTGCTAAAATATTATGCACACTTTCTGACAAATTAAATGCCTAACTAGAAGACACTTTCTTAATAAAATTCATAAACCTTTGTCTATAAATGCCCTATGATTGCGACAGAAGAAAATTCAGGCAGATTCTTTCCAGCAACAAGTTTGGCATACAACAATAGTCAATAGAAAATACTTCGCCTGATACTACCCAGCCATAATTATTTCAGCTGGTGGCATAACATTTTTTTTTTTACATCTTGGGGTCTTGGAGGGAGTATAAATTAAAAACCAAACATACATCAATGTGAACTCTACTTGTTTGTTATGATAGGTGTCTGATGGATTTGAGTAAATGTAGATGACAGTTTTCTTAGCAATGGATTGTAGATGTAAACACTGTACAGACCTGCACTGATAAAAGCATACTCGATACTGCAATGTTTATATTTGCGTGCAGCGGAAATGATGCAAATAGGCAGACAACAGAAACCAAGCAGGGCTTTCAAAAGTACTCAGTTTATAAAAAATCACCTATTCTCCACCCCAACGGAGCATTTCCTAGCATGCTGAAGGGGAGATGCAAATCATCAGATGATGTCAAAGCAATGCATTTGAAGATCATGCCTAGCAAGCCCACTTGGCAGACCATACACCCAGTTCAAACTAAGCATCATTCATACACTACGATTAGCAGTAGCAAACTACAAAAAATAGCTGTATGCCCTTCTGTTAAGTAAACTGCACCATTTCAAAGTCAGTCGCTACCAATGTCAACTGAATTTTTTTAAAATAAAAACATAACTGATGTAATAGTACTGAAACACAGTTAAATTGACTATTTTAATGCTAATCAACCACACCATCTTAAAAAATTCTGATATACTATTCTATTTTAAATAATTTCAGTGAAATTTGACAGTTCTGAGAATTTTTTTGTTTCATATGTTAAATGAAACATCAATTGAAATTTTAAATTCTAAAATGAACCTGAAACATTCTTCCACAGGTACACTCATTCAATCCTGTCTTGCCTTTTGACAGACATTACGTAACGTAAACATTTAATGCATACTCGAACAGTAATATTTTACTGAAGTCATACGAAACTGAGTATAGTGGCGAGCACAACCTATATGTAACAGCGTTACAACATAACTTTTTAGTGAAACTAGAACCTTGATTTTAAACAGTACATTTATTATGAGGCGCACGTGAAATACATTTTTATAATACATACACATTAATTAGTAGTGCTGATTATTTATGACATTAAGACCCTCCCTCTTAGCATTGATAATTTATCATTATGATCATTCAAGCAAACAACATTGTAACAAACGATAAGGAAATGATACAATGGGACAAAAAATTATTTCTAGTTACAACGTTGTTCCACTTATCATTAAACCTGTTGTTATTGGCAACAAAGAGATTTCTGTTTATATGCAGGACAGATATTATGGCTAACCTACCTCTGAATACTCATTGCCTGACGTGTTGGCTACAACCTGACCTAGTATCAACTGACTGATGCAGGAACATTACACAGCTAGTCACCTGACAGACGGAAACGTTCAAGTTTACATGTGGTTGCGAATGGCTGCACAGCATGCAAAGAAATACACCTAGCGTAGGTCTCTGTGGGACTAGGTCAGCTACAGACAAACCATACAAACCAGCAAGTATTACCGTACTTACTGCACCTGTCCATTTCATTCAAGAAGACATTAAGTACCATAAAAGTGTTCATTGAAAACTCCAGGTTTTTGGAAGTCACTATAGGAAAATAGTAAAGCAATCCTAGGTAACAGTTTTTGCCAACTTTATGAGGAATTATTTCACCATGTTGACACATTCATTTATCATACTTTCTTGCGCCAGAATCAAATGCACACAATTTTGGCATAAAAGATTGTGCCCGAGAAAGAAGACACTCAAGCAAAATTTTCATTTCATATTGACTTCCAAGATTTTGCAATGTTGGCAGTGTTGCAGAATTGTAATGCAACAAATAATATATTTAGTAGAAATAGGTTGCACCTCCGTGCTGATGGTGTGGTGTGCAGAGATGTACAGTATCTTTGATATGAATAAAGCATATCAGTGTGGTTCAGAAGGTCAAACTGAGAGTTCTAGTTGTTTATGCCTCTAGCCACTTAAACATGTGTCCAGTTCAACACAAGAAACCTACGATTCTTAATAAATGTGTCAGTTGATGTACCACACATGCTTAAGCCTCAGGTGACCAAGTTGTCCGTTTCCTTTTTAATCAACTATGTGCAATCAAACAAAATTATTCTCTTATGAGCTTCTACATTAAACACTGAAGTCATAAGTTTACATCAGAATTATGTAACTATACACTATTTGTAGAGAATGTTATTGTTTGTGTTATTGTTTATGTTGTCAGCTATGAGTATTACAGAGGGAAGATTGGGGTTGGAGTGTTGGTAGGAGTGTGTGCAAGTTGTATGTTTTGTGGGTAGATGCACAAAATGGAAAAATTGAGAAAGTTAAGAGATAAAAGTATTTTGCTAGTATGAAATGTTGTTCTTTTTTGTCAAGTATTAACAGGTTATGGGCCCAGGTACCCACAAAGGTATCTGATAAAAAAACTTATAGTGTATTAACGTGATA
>PNEQ01106265.1:0-43604 GCA_003012365.1 Medauroidea extradentata
TGTTGAAACCAATTAAATCACAAAGAAAGCATCGGTGTTTAAAGTAAAACTATTTTTAAAAACCTTTACAGTCTTCTACGTGTGTTCAAAGGTGACTTTATTAACAAGGTTGTGCTTTCTTCGTCGTCAAATGTTATGTTTGCTACGGTTTTGATGGACGGATAACATTTTATGAGGCTGCTGATTGGCTGTAGATCACCTAATTAACGCATCCACAGACGATAGGTGGATGACTAGCTTTAGCTTTATACGCCATTTAAGAGGGGGTTTAAATCAATGTTGACTGTATTCTATCTGCGCCACAAGTCTGAGATTACAAGGTGCGGAGGACCGGGAAGTGATATGCGAGGTAGCAGAATCGCTTTTACTATAAAATTCAAGAAAATATTTGCACTTTGAACGACTTGCTGGGAAGCAACATTTTAAGATTATCACATTACGACAAATAGCCCCCATAACACATGTAATCTCGTACTACAGAATAATAAGTGCTTAGTAACATTTATAGAAAAAAAATGTTTATGTATATTACCACGAAGGTAACCCTGTAACATTATTTCCTTGAAGATTGAAAGCACATTGTTTTATCATTAATATCATAGTATTTTCGTGATGGACATTGCAAGAGTAAAGATTTCAAAACAATTAAAATTCTCTTTTAACGGAATTTTTAGTAAGAAATTCTATTTATCCTACTTTTATATTCATTTCTAAGCAGTCTATTACACAGATTCTTGATTACTACACGTAGCGTGCATTGCAAACAACACCGATGCTGTTGTAGCAATTTGTATGTCGCAAGGATATTGCCAATATTTTTGGTTACGCATAATTAATGAACATATTCTTAAATTACAGTGTGTAGTGTTCTTGTTTTTCATATAAATTAACATTTTTAGAGGGCTAGGCTCCTGGATTGTTAACTGTCTCGTTGTAAAACTACGCTAAAATGTTTTCCTAAAAAAGTCACTATTTAAGCATGTTTAATATTCAGCATATCTAAGTACGAAAAATGCTCAAAGTGCACAATTTAATACCTTGAAATACCACAATTTTCTGAGGGAGGACCCCCGGAGGGGTTTATTGTTCCAAAATGTAACCTCCCCGCCCCTCCCCAGTTCCGATATGTTCCAACGCCCATGCTCTCAAAATATTTCAGCATCGTTGCTGCCGAGTATTTTTGCTGCCTTATAAACATTTTGTTGCTTTGTATACGCACTAGTTGCAAAATAAAGATGAGGGACAGGTAAAACTTTAATAAAATGTGAAAGAAAACATTAGTAGAGTTAATATAAATTAAACTGAAAGATAATAATATCGACTAATAATACACCGACATCTGATATGTTTGTGGCACAACGTCAATACTTTTACTCCTCGTAAAATGTACAATTACTTATGAACATGAAATATCATCCACGGTTATTCTCTACTAAAGGCGGCTAAGAACTTGTTAACCGCAATACCTGGTTGCGATTTGTGTCCTTTTTCCCCACAGCCTTCGCTTGCCGCTGTGTGACGCCTCGCGCTCATCAGTCGCCAGTGCGAAGGCCTGCCTGCCGAACATACCCGAAGCGGGACTTAGACAAATTTCCACCTTCAAGAGTTGGCCCATTTTTTGTGTCCATGACTGTACATATTATAAACTGGAGTCCCGTATTCTCTTCAACGTTTAAAAAGGCGCCCCATGATGAAACATCAGTAACCAGTGAAGTGAAAAATTGTGCTTTACTGTTACGTCCTCTTAGTAGTCATCCTTTTTTTTTAAGCGTTCTTATCACTTACTTCTTAACAAAGGAAGTGCATTTTTTCTGTTACTGTTCATTTTCTTTAACTGTCCCTTGTGCTCGAGGAACATCTCCTTTAATAGCTCTTCCCTTGCTAAGAACGTCTCTACCACAGTTAGGAAACTTTGTTTACTTTCCCTTCCCAGTCGAATCAGCTCCCCGATCCGAAATCCTCTCGGGGAAACTTTCTTTTAATACCCTTCCCCCTATTCGTGCTTCTTCCCTTGACACCGAGCACAGCTATCGCGGTGCAAGCCCTCCAGTCTCAAGAGTGAAAGCGGATAGAATATACGTGATTAGGAACTGTACTACGAAGAAGTCCGCCTATACCGTGCAAACACTGTACCGCCACCCGATCGGAACTATGTATCTCTACAGCAGCGTTATAATGGACTTCTACTGTATGTTGTTATATGAACGAACATCAGTCGCCACTCAAGTATTTCACATCACGGTGGTAATTTCACAAGAGCGGGCGGCCATTAAAGCCATGCTCTCTTGTTTCTATTGTTTTATGATAATTTTTTTAAGCTTAAACAAGAGCATATATAAAAAAAATCTGTTGGTCATTTTTGTTAACAAACAAACATTTTTTTTGGTGTTAGCTAATTTCTTCAAAACAAAAAAAAATACGGTTTCGACAAAAATAGTAAATCAACCAGAATTTCGTTAATTACAATAATTATCTAAAATAAAAGTATTTACTGCCTTGAAATATCAGTCAACACGAAGGAGACGATTTTACATGAAACTGTCAAACATAGGTTTTATATCTTCTCTCATTTAGGCGTAAATAATTCATATCTTTAAAAAAGTAGAAACAAGAAAGGCCGACTAGTGCTTATTCATTACTCGTCTCGTCATCTCTACGCACACGTCAAAAGACTGGCATTCCGTACTACGCTACAACGCAACATAAACGATAAATTTACTAAAACCATTTTTTAGATACAGTTCTATATAACTTAGTTTATGTTAACTATCTAAATAAGCCAGGTAATTAGTAGAGTAGGTCCGTTGAGTTATATTAAGATCAAATTTGTTTACGTATCTTGTTGTTGTGATCTGTACAATAGCACCTTGAGATAACCTAATTATAATTCCATTTCAGTCTCACATAAAAAATATGGATGACAGGTCATTTAAGCCTTAAGAGTTATATTACAGTCTGCGGCATATACCAGGTTATGAGTTTAAAATATTTAAAATACATTAGTATAATAAATTAAGAGGGTGGCAAAGATTATACTCGTTAAATCGTACGTATATATAACTACATATATACATACGTATATGTATATATATATACATATATATATACGCGCGCGAAACAAGTCCCTTGAAACCATGGCGCAAATTTTTAATGTCAGGTAACTAACAAAATAAGTATCACACTAAATGTTCTAAATGTCTATTTTTTCAATGTACCAATTCCCATAAGGTGGTCGGCTATCTGGACATTTTACCTGCGTCTAGGAACAAGTGAGGGATAAGGACAACACTGGCACGAGAAATAATTTCCCCGTCACTGCTATGAGCAAACTAATGAATACTTGTGCTGGTTTCGCGTCGAAGACTGGTCAATACACGATATGACAAGCAGTAACAATAAACTTTCATTGGTCGTGACTACGCAGCAACGTTCAATGCATGCTGTTGTGAATCATTAAAAATGGCTTACACTAGGGGCTTCGCTACAGAGGAGAGTTATATGAATAAATTAATAAGAACTGTTCTACAAAGTTTATTTAAGGTTAAATATAAAGCCTAGATGATTGTTAGTTCGGAGGGGAGCGCTGTTAACAGAGTGGATTATAATTAAGTAACTATAATGGGTTAACTAGAGGCCTGATAGGAGATTATGTTCCCACCTTGTTCATGACGCCGAAGGCTGTGTGGTTGTAGTCGACTAGCGGCGAGCAACACGTCTAGGGACTCGAACCAGCGACCTTCTCCCTGGATCGGCAGGCGGGATGTTGGTGGCACATCTTGTCTGCTATGTGATCATAAAGAGATAGCACCGTTTAGCACGTTACATTGCCGTATATTGTAGTCCAGTTGGCCTTGTTTTCCCTGTGGTTGGGAAAAGGGAGGGTGTTGTAACGCCGACCTACTTGCTTGTCTACGTTTCGGCCACGGCGACACTCAGAACTATGCCCTATAATAGTTTGGTTACTAAGAACTAATAAAATGTTGATACACAATATTCTGAAAAATGGCTGTGTGAGAAGACTTAGATGTGGTGGTTATAGTATGCGTGCTGTTTTCAAAGAACCTTTTCCCACATCGTCTGGAATGTCTTTTCCTTCCGTGGGGCAACATGTTTCGAACAGGAGTTAATGATTTTGAAATTTAGCTGTTACTTTAGGATACTGATCAACAGCGTTCTGCCCTACACGTAATATCGTTTAAAATAAAATTTTCGGGAAAGTTTATAGCTGCTAAACTACTTACTCGAACATATCATCTTCACCTACTCTGGGAATTATAACGTCACGTACATAACTTCTGAGATAGGTTTTGAGTAAGTTTTGTAACCAATCGTTTATCAAATACTGAGTTAAGGAAATTGACTGAATTAATATACGTTTCCATTTCTCATTAATAGGCTCGGTTCGTAAATTGCCAAGATAATGCAAAGACAGCGGTTTTTTTTTCAGTAATTGCTTTCTATTAGTGTTTAAGTGTGTATCTCGCGCTTTGCAGTTCAATACAAAAATACCAGCTATGTAATTGCATACATTTCCATTTAAACCATATTTTTCCAAGCCTTCATGAAGTGACTTCTGAAATAAATTTTAATAAACATTTCACTGTACTACATAAATTCCTAAATCAAGAAAGTTAAAATAAATCATAAAGATTGAATACGTTTTTTGTTACTGAATTCATTAGCGTTCGCAATACTTCATAAGATGTTTTGATTTTTTTAATGAACGAAGCATAACTGTTCACTTCACTGCTGCGCTCTGATGTTAGGAGGTGTCGTAAAGGCGAAAATACGTTCTATCCGCGTATAAAAGTCGAATCTATCATATCTCCCGACTACACAAACAAACGTTCAACAGGGCGAACCTCTTAATGAAGACATATGGCTCTGTGGCTGTTGGAAGAGGTTATTCCTGGACCAGATAGCCTGTCCCCCCCGCCCCTTTTCACATCCGTTGTCAAAACAAACAGAGCTGCCTGAGTGTTGGCGTGTGAGCAGCAAACGGACTTCCAATTGGCGGGAACCACTAGGCGACGAGAGATGATGAGCAATCTCGCTGCATTTATCACACTACAAATTGTACGGTGGAGTTCAGATGTGCACGGCGTTGACGGTTTTGCTAGGCTTCCTAAGAGCTCGATACAGTGTCACTGGCTGTGAACGAGTAACAGCGTCAACACTTCCATTGGAATCAGTGAACGTAGGCTGATGATTTCAGTGAACAGTGGACCACAACAAGTTGAGGGAAAGGTTTTTTGTTCAATCCGATCAGAGCACGAGTAGTACGACATCACACGTCTGTGATTTGCGGTTGAACCAGAAAACGCTGAGAGTAAAAATATGTATGTAATCACTGACCATGAAGAACTACTCATATACATATAAGTACAGATGATAGTTTATCGCAGGAAAACTTGACTGTCTGCTGGATTTCAACACTCGTGAAACTTATGAGATCATTGCTGGTCTTCCTCTTGTACGTGGAGCTGTTGCTCTTTTTCACTGAACCAGTAAGAACCCCAGTATTGAAATATTTGATGCCTGTTATTGGCCCTCAGACAGATACGTTGTGTCACACGTATATCACCGAATCGTATATGTTGCAAGAAACTGCAGTGTTTTCAAAGGTATGTTGTCACAAAACATTTTCGGCCACGGCGACACTCTTAACAATGCCACTATAATAGTTTGGTTTCTATGAACTAATAAAATGTTGATACACAATAGTCTGAAGAATGGCTGTGTGAGAAGACTTAGAAGTGGTGGTTATAGTAAGGTTAATTCTACTACAGGTTAAAAAGATCAATGTTAAAAGTTTGGCACAGGCAGATTTCTGCCACTTGAGCTCTGGTATCGCTAGTGCACCAAACTGACCAATCACAGAGCTTTCCTGAATTTTCGCGATATACCATCATCTCTTCACATGAGGCAATAAAACAATTTGGTGGAAAAAAATTCCCACCAAGGATCAATGGCTTCATCCATCAGTTGACAGTAGTGTAGCAATTGGTTTTGAATAAGCATCATACCACTGGCTGTTACCATCGACTAGATAACGACAGCACAGAGAACAGTAACTGTATGGAAAATTTTAATTCCTTCCTGTAAACTAGTGACACGCCAATACACCGTATATACACAAAGAAACATGTTTCTGGAACGTCGAAATTTGTTTTGTTGCAAGGAAACCCCTGTGTTCGTCTGTGTTTCAACAGTTTTACTGTCCACAGTTATTGCGGCTGTGTTCGCTTTCCTCTATGAGTCTGTGGCTCAGCTGCGTTGTTTACAAACAGCAGTTTTTTCGTTCCTTTTTTCTGTTTGTCGTTCTTATTATGTTTGCATGTTGTTTCGTTCTATCGCCACTTATCAACGGAATAATTTTTGTGGTATTATCTGAGTTATACGTTTTTATAGTTCGAGAACTTACCACACCTTTCACGGTTGAGTTTTTGTGCCTGTGTGTTCGTATGTGTCGGTATAAATTGTTGTTTTGTTATTTGTAACTCGGTGATTGAATTCCTTGTGGAATTGCACACGTCTTCATTTATTTTCATGTTGACAACACAATCCTGTTGATTTTTTTACTTGTCTGTTTGTCTGCCTTGAACCCCATTGTAATAATAGTTTTAAAAAATGACACCATTTTGTTACATCAAGTAAATATACGTTTGCCTCTATTCGAATCAATATTTGATACAACTTTCTTACAGTAGTCCTACACATCAGATATAAGCGAAGACTATACGTTCTAAAACTACGGTGAAAAATAGCACAAATGCACGAAACGGAAGCCAAATGTGAGGAAACAAAAATTACACACACTGTAGAATGTCTGTTGAGTTCAAATAATCTTGAATTACTTTCCGTACCTATGTTGACGACGTCTTCATATGACTTGTAAAGTCATAATTTTTGGATACCTAGGCTCCACAGTGGCAATTGTCGTTAGCAAGTTAATATTAACAGGTTTGTATCTATCGTTTTCAAAGTAAGTTTTAAAGTGCAGCTGAACAGACAGTATTAAGACTGACCTGCGTTTGACATTTATAACTGCCTGACATAGTAGCCAGTGTCATTATTGGTAATGCTACTGTCATATTTTTGTATAAATTCATAAGAAATTAAATGCAAAATGTTACAGAAGTGACAAATATTTTAATTAATTGGGTGCGTCCTTTAATTGAAATATTTATTTTGTTATACGCCTCCAATGTAAGCAAGAATCGTTTAAAGACCGCAATATATAATAATTTATGCAAGTACGTGCTCTCGGTCAAGACAGACGTCAGGACTTCATTTCCAGCAACATTTTAAAGTCCATAAATCACGCATCGCAAAATAACGATACTTGGGGCAGTTGGCTGCCTGCTGCGTACTGCACCGGCCATAAATACCCTCAGCCTGCAACACACGCGAGACCGTGCACGCTGTGAGTGAACGGGCAGATAAATTACTCTGACATGTTTATAAGCTGTTCGAGGCGGAGGCATTAACGTTCCCCATCGCTGGAGTAACCGGATCTCGAACGCCACAGTAGAACAGGGAAACTAACCACGTATATGTGGCGTTCACGATCAAATGAATACTTTTTTAATCAATCTGCACAGTAAAAACAATTTCGCAGCCACAACAAGTTTTTGCTCAAACACGATCCACTGCAAAGTTAATTTGCAGTTAAGGTATTTAGCTTGCGGTGAAGAAATCTTACCTTACACCACAACAAATATGGAAAACTTCTGCTGTGTGTCACATTTTGTCTTAAAAGAAGTTTTCTTTGAAAATAATATAAGTTTCTCTGTAGCGAAGATAATAATTTTTTAACATAAAGCTTGTGTTGAAAGTACAACTTCTTCACCACAAAGAATTGAAACAAATTATCTTTACGATTACACATTTGTTATTAACATTACTGTAAATTTTTAACAAACGTTTTCTTTGCAATACGTAGTTTTGCAGTGGCTCACATTTAAACGAATATTTTGCTGAGGCAATATAATTTTTCTTAATGAGTGTAAACAATATTCACTGCCCATTGCTACATGTGGTTCAACATTAAACTTATTCGGTTGACCTTGCTGTACTCTGTGTGTGGTTGGCAGCAAGTAACCACAATTCCACAAATGTCATAATTACTAGAGATGATGGTTTATCGCGGGAAAACTTACTGTTTACTGGGTTTCAATACACGTCCAGCTTACCAGAAGATGACTGGCTTTCTCTTGTACTTGGAGCTGTTACCTTATTTGACTGAACCAATAAGAATCCCGATATTGTAATATTTGATGTCTATTATTGGTCTGCAGACAGCTACGTTGTGTCATATGTATATCACCCAATCATACATGTCACAAGAAGGAACAGTATTTTCAAGGGTATGTTGGTACAAAACATTTTCGCGATTTACCATCATCTCTAGTCATAATTTAAAGGCGCCGCCTACCTGCGCAGAGGTTCTTAAGAGAGGCAGCTATAAGGGCGACTTTGGAGCGCGCTTCAAATCCCGCATCGCCTCAACGAGACATGCGCTAAACTAGTATGGAAAATTCCCGCCGATCCGTTTTCATGTGGGATTTAAACGGTGTTACAAACCGAAATGTTCGTAACTTTATAAAAGATGACTGCACAAATACACACAGACAGTAAAATGTGGAGAAGAACTACTAAAGTCAATACAACATAATAAAACAAACTAGTACAAAAATATTTTCTTGTAAAGTTTTGTGTATTAGACTCTATTGACGTCACAGTATATGAAACGCTAATTTAAATAAACTAATTAAATTATTTATAGAAATATGTGCACTACATGTAGCTACCCTTACCAGTATCATGGGGAAAATGTTATATAAGGAAGTGACCGGAAATTATAATATATCTTCAATGAGTAGCCACGTATACACTGTAGTACCCATGAAAGAATGTAGGAAAGTTGTAACATTAGAATTTGTATTATCGCCAGAAAACATATGGTTATTTTGTGTTGCTTATTGTCATAACTGCTTCATGTGAATATCTAATTTACCTTTTTACCTTTATGGAAGTCATAATGTATAGACCTTAAGATTAATGGTCGTTTGCGAGGAGAAGCCAGCAGTTAGCAGTTACGTCTTCCACTTGTTCCTGAATAAAACAACAGAAAAACAATATAACAGCTTACAATAACACGACGCTGCAAGAATGCGTGAACTTCATAGGCAACAATTACACCGGCAACACTCGGGTAGTATTAACTTCAGTTATTACGAGTTTATGAAGATATAACGTGATGCTTTTACGGGCAGTTAGAGTTTCTTGCCCTTAGAAGTTATCGTAGTGTTGCTTGTTTATAAAGACCTGTACATTTCACGTTATGTTCAGACTGGAAGCTGATGTTCGCTAGCTCGACGTCTTCCGCTGGCCTACAACGTCGTGTGTTGTAGCTGTGAACACTTTGAGACAATAACTGTAGGTCTTCGGTAGAGCGGAGCATTGCTTCTCTCTTCAACAAACCCACTGCACAGCTTGGACACACAGCGTGTGTGATTTGTCCCAAAACTGTTCACACGTGTCACGGTTAACATACTACAGTTTATTGGAGACTATGATATTCATTTTCGCGATTTTCCAGTGTCTCGACAAATACGTAAATGACGTCACATAAAAACTAGTAAGTAGAGCAAGTGATTTTTGGTGAAAATAATTAAGCAATAATTTGTTTCAATGCGTTATGCGCACACCTGCAGTTCTGCTTGGTGGACAGTGATTGATAAGAGGTTTTAACTCTCATCTCTCGGGGTTCTACCCGCCAATCACACACGCGAGTAGCTGCAGTAACCTTGTTCTGATTGGCACAATCATATACACGATACCTCTGTACTAATATATTCTGCCATTAAACATGAAGGAGCAATATTACATAAGTAAAGACGGGAAAAATTCGCGGGTTCACTAACGTGTAGGCTAGCTTCCAAGAATATATGTGTAATCGTGCAGACAGCAGCTGTTTATTAGCTGCTCGCTGACACTGTGAAATGGGCCAGTATTCAGTTACAGTATTATTATTGGCTCAGCTACTTCCAGGAAGTGTCGAATGTGTAAACGGCCTATTGTGGACGTGATACAGACCTATAGTTGCTGGAACTCTAGCTTGCGTCTAAAAGAAAAAGCGAAATTTTCAGGTCCCTATACATAAGGTTGATTGAAATCCACGTACAGTATCTTCTAGAGACTCATCATCATTATATTTTACATCAAGATATCACTAATTATATGCAAATAATATCATGTTCTAAAAAACATATAATTTTTCACAACAACTTTTTGCCTGTTTTCCTTTAGTTCCGTAGTCTTTTTACTATTGTAATGATTGCAGTTGTCTATTTTATTTTTAATTTAATTATCGGTATAAATTTTATTTTTAAAACTTAATTAATACATTTTACTGATATTTATGTTTTGGGATGAACAACGCTAAATTCATGTTAAAGCCTATTTAAAGACCTATTTTTGTATGAACCTGCTAATTTTGGCTTTTGTCATTATGCCTTATGTAATTAATGATATATTTTTCTCCTTACTGAGATACGCAGAGGTTTATGCAGTTTAAGGGATGCTTATCAGTATGTTTAGCAACTCTTTCTCTAAGTAACAGAACATTCTTAATTCTCTGAAGCGATTGTTTCGACCGACGCTATCAGCGGCGTTTTTCTGTCTTCTTTGGTAAACTCTCATCATGAGAGGACATATGCAACAGGCCTCCTGATGTGATGCCTGATTTACTGCCACCGACGTGGCGACGCGATAGGAACTGTTGGGAGTTGGGTTTAGATAATAATTTAATATTGCAGTGTGTGCCAGTTGAGAAGAGGCCAGCAATTTTATCTATTTTTTATAATTAGATGTTTGTAGTGAGCCTCAAGCCGACGAGGGAGGCACGTAAGATGTCACTTACAGGCCATTCGCCCTTTTTCCTCAATGATGCACGAGATTTTCGAACTTTTGACAACTTAATTGAAATTAATGCCTCATATTTTGTTCCTTAATAATTCTGATTTCAACGTAGCATATGTATATTTGAAAGACAAAGTAAAAAATCCTAAACCTAACTTGAGGTCTGAGAACTATTAAAGACTTATATTTTTCGTCTGAACTATCGAAATTTGCCGAGCAAACATCAACATTATGTGGAGTCAAATCTTAAGTTTTATGAAATACATAAATTTGGTTTGTATCTGGTTGAGAGATGCCTATTTTTTTTCTATACTGTAGGGAATACCACCTAACCTGTTCCGCCAATCAATAATTTGCCATAAATTTTATTTTTCAACAAAAGGGCTACTTTCTTGCATGAATTTTGGTCTGTGTCGTTTGTGTAATTATTTTATTTCATGTGCATTCGCTATGTGGGTGTTACATGTTTTATCAAGGAATTTGTCTACAGTTTATACAGTCAGTTCACACAATAAAACTTCATCTTAATACACTATACTCGCTAGTACACTATTATATGTGAATAATGCTTACATAACATTTGCGCTGGATTCAGCAAAATCATTATAATCAATATACTCATCTGTTACTTTTCCATGACCATAATACACTTACTTGATTTCTTTACTAACTGCTTGAAAATATGATGAAACTTGAACATTGTAGTCCTTTCTAAAATTTTTGTGCAAACAAAACTGACAAATTGAAACCTGCATATTGTGTCTGATAGAGTGGCCATCTTCCAGACAGCAAAATTGGTAGCTGCGATTGCATTCATGAGGCATTTGTGAGGATTTCACATATTCAGACACTCTCAGAACATCCACTCTAGAGAGGAAAATTAAAACAAAAGTTTTATTTAATGACAAAGAACTTGCCTCGATTAAAACAACGTTTCGTCATTTATATAACAAAAATATTTAATAGTTATTTACAAATTCTACAGGAAAATCATTCCTAATTTGATTACATGTACCTCCAGCCATTATCAGTATTTAGATCCTTAATTGCCATAAAAAACAACCGCATTAATTTAAATAACTTTCCTCTCATAGGATACCGAAAATACATATGTTCTTTTAAGCCTAATTTAAACAAGTTATTTATTATTTTCAATGGTATGCCGTTGCAGAAAAAAAAGATTAAATAAAATAAAACAAGTTGTCTTGTGCTATCTTAAATTTGGTGTCATAAGTTTTCTCAGTTTTCCATATATATATATATATATATATATATATATATATATATATATATATATATATATATATATATATATATGTGTGTGTGTGTGTGTGTGTGTGTGTGTGTGTGTGATTTGTCTCAATCCCTCTTGGAACATTTTAGGATTTTATGTGTTGACTACGGCCAATTCGGCTTTTTTTTTTTTCTGGTTCACTCTTGTTTCTCTGAGACGACATAGAACTACAATGGTGTATGTATCACAATATTTTACTAAATATATTTTTTCCACTCCAAGCATCTTTCAAAAACATTACCAAACAAAATAATTTCAAAAAAATTTTAATACACCTTACTCAATAGAAAATTTATTAATAAATTAAATATGAACTTATTGTAACGTACAAAATGGAACATATAGCCTGCACGATTACCCATAAGGTACATTAGAGTAGAAAAACTCAAAACATTACTTTAACACAATTTTTGTTTTTAAATTCAAGACTAAGAAATGGCATTCGACGCACAATTCTACGTAAGCGTTCTGCAAGATAAAGCACCATTCTTGCAGGAAAAAAAATATATTTTGCTTGATTTTCAGTTATTTTCATAACTTTGGGTGCGAAAAAAAAATATAAATATGAGGTTTATAACTATCAAAAAGTAGGTACAAATTATGATATATTTGTGACAAAGCATTGCATAGATTCTTGGATATGAATTTTTTTTTTTTTTTTTTTTTTTAATAACCGCAAAACTACCGGGAGCAGCTTTAAAGTTCTCACTAATTCGCCGCGTTACGTGTGTAACGAGCAATCCCAGCAGAAGCTGAGACTCGAGGGTAGTTTTCTGCGCAGCGGGACCTCGTAGTTATAAGGTTGGAAGTGGGGCTGGGGACATACTTGCTATCGACACATGTCACAGAGTCACGGCGCTCGCTAGCTAGATGCAAGGCACTGCGTTTGTCAGCGCCTGCAGAGTGTCCTGCCACGAAGTTATGGGTGCATGGAGCATGGACCGTGACATAGTGTATCACGCATGTTCTCACACTAAACCGTTTCAATTATTTCTGTTCCGGTTATCTACGAACACAACACACTCTTAGAACCACACTTTTATAACGCAAAAACAATTAAGCCCACTTGTTGGAAACTCGGTTTTTGTGTGGCGAAAAAAAAAATCGATTTTTTAAAAGACTGTTTCAACCCCGGAAATATCACCAGAATTCCGGGGCCATGGTTGGCACCAGTGGTAACAGCCTATCACCAAGACGATCTCGGTTCGATCCTCGGCAGGGTAGGTTACCGGATTTTCGCACGTGGGAATCGTGCCGGACGATTTCGCTACTCAGCGAGTTTTCTTGGGAATATCTCCCCCCCCCCTCCTTCCCTACTTATTCCTACACTACTCCATACTGATGTCATGTCATCCCTGACCAGCGCTAAAGACCTACATGTTAAGTACTGACCAAAACCTCCTCCCTTGGCCATTATTTCATACTGTGAAAAAATTAAGTCACAGTTTGAAGTATCATAGTAACGACCTACACCGAAAACATCGCTCGACAGGTTGGTGCGCTGCGAATAGAGGCGATATGTTTCTCGTCGAGCGTGGTACTCTGGCTCTTATAGCTCCGCTGTTCCCTCGAGTCAAACGCGGAATTTTGAAACCGACACACAATACTGAACTAGGGTGCAAGGCTCCAGGCGATCTATTATTAACTATGGGTCTCTGAGAGGTGACCATAAAACTTTATTGGTGGAAAATCTGTAGCAAAGTTCAGTGCAGGTCTATATCTGAGATTTACATACATCCGGTTGGTACACCTTGAAGTAACGCAGTTTGGAAAGGCGTATGTACGTTAAATATGTTAAGGAGTATGTAGTCAACAATGACATTCCGACCTTGTCCGAAATGTGTTTACTTTCCATGTATTGACTAAATAGGCACATATGTAATAGACTCGTAAACAAAACATATATCCCTGCACATTACAATGCCTTTGAAGCGTGTGGCAGGCGGCGACCTTAAGGAACCTGTCTTCTTGACCTTGAAATGTGTTTGCACCGATTTGCGATAGAAAAAAAACGGCTTATTCAGACTGCCGTTTCTGGTAAAAAAAAAATCCAATCGTATTAGAAAAAACATACGCATAGAAACTTAAGTTCAACGTAAATACATACTTACAACATAAACGATGATATTATCACAGCTTACAAAAGCCCTGTAGGAAATAAGTAAATTTTTGGCACCGACAAAGTGGCAGTAAACATTGTAAGTAATTAGGAAACACGCTACGCCGTTTTTGGTGCCAAATTGTGAAGAAAGGGAGCAGAAATGAATAATTAAATTAAATTTTTGTGCAACTGCCTTACTCTGGCCGTGGATTTTTGTTTATTTTTTTGTTAGCTGGTTGCACTGATGTATGGGTAGCGATAAAGATACGGAAACACTAAAGGTAAACATTATCATCGTGAATAGTTTACTTGAATGGGGATACTCAGTGCTGTACGCACTTTGGTGACGTTCATAGCAGTTTACGTCTCCTTACTGTTGTTGTACCTAGTCTCTGGCCTACCTCGATGCCATCAGACCAACTTGCTATTCACTTCAAGTTATTGCATACTGTAGCTACTGTAGCTTCACTACTTTGAAAGAGAGGGGCATGGAATCGTACACTAACTCGGAGTTGACAGGCATGGTACTGGTGTATGGTGAAGCTAGAAGAAATGGAAGGAAAATTGCACGTTTGTACAGTCAACGATATCTTGCACGACGTCAGCATGATAGTCATACGTTCGGAAACCTCACCCAGCGATGACGAGAAACTGGCACTTTTTTAGGAGAGAAGGACCGTGTTAACGTAGGAGTGTTCGAACCCCGCATTATGAAGAGGCAGTCTTGTAGAGAGTAGAGCCTTCTGCCACCCATGCTATCGCAAATGTAA
The DNA here is from genome assembly GCA_003012365.1 of Medauroidea extradentata. NCBI lineage: Eukaryota > Metazoa > Arthropoda > Insecta > Phasmatodea > Phasmatidae > Medauroidea > Medauroidea extradentata. Next base: position 15,092 of record PNEQ01106265.1, read on the forward strand.
TAGACGCATCGAATTCAATTTTACGGCGGCGTGTACTACATCAACAGCTGCTTCGACCGTACACTATGGGGAAAGATGCAAGCATTGCAGCCAATGGACTATGCACTTCGTCGAGATTATTGTCAGTGCATTCCTGCATCAGTGTGAAACGCTTCCAGATTTTCCTGCTATCGTTATCTTCACATAGGAAGCCACATTTACCCAGGAATGTTATTTTCATAGTCGAAATAGCCAAGTATGGGCTGATTGTAACCCACATGCAACCACAATACGAGGCTATCAGCACCGACATTCCATCAATAGAGATGGTGAAATTTCACGTATTCATAGACCTGCATGTTAGAATCAAATATACTATACATACTCAAGCCCCGTCTATTCGTTAATTTTCTGCTGTTAAACTGAGTAGCAGCTAGTGGAAAAATGGTCGGGACTTGAGTATGCATAGGACATTTGATTCTAAAATGCAGGTCAATGAATTCGAGAAATTTCCCCGTCTCTATCCATCAACATTGGGATGGAATAGTTGGCAACAGTGTTATTGGGTCATACTTAGAGACAGAAAAAATTCGCGGGTTCACTGACATGGAGGCTAGCCTCCAAAAATATATGTGTATTCAAGCAAATAACAGCTGTTCATTGCTTGCTCGCTGACACTGCGATATGGACCTGCATTTAGTTACATTGTTATTATTGGCTCAGTGACCTACACGAGGTGTCAAATATTTCAAGAGCCAATCGCGAAAATGACACCAATGTACAGTTGCTGAAATTATAGTTTGTGCCTAAAAGAATACGCGAATTTTTCAGGTCTTTAGTTATACTTTCTACCGAACCATTTGACAGGCTTTCAGTATTGGTATTTTCTGAAGTTCACATTGCCAGGCTTACCAGACATGTTTCGCTCACCGTCATTCAAATAATGTGGCTACAACACGATGGCGCGCCACATTTCACAAAATTGGTGTGTTACCACGTCCACGAAGCAAGCGTATTCCGATAGCTGTATAGGAAGTGGCGGACCTGTTTCATGGCCACCGCGCTCACCTGATCTAACCCCGTTTGACTCTCGGCTATGGGGATTTGTAAAGGAATTAATAAGCAAAATGCATGTCGAACCTAACCAGGACTTGTCACCGAGGGTGATGGCTACTTACAATAAAGTGCGAGACACGCCAGGTGTCTTTGAAAAGGTACACCAGTGTTTACTACTCCGCTACACCTATTGAAATGAGTCTGAATGTGCACATTTTGAACACTTGCTATTGCTAGAGCCCGGAAATTTTCGCGAAAAGAATTTTGCAGCACTTTGTTTCAGTGCCTTACGTGCGCACCTGCAGCTCTGCTTTGTGGTCAGTGATTGGATGCCGTAACACCCAGTGTGTGGAGGTTAAACCCGCAAATCACAGATGTGATGTGTCGCAGTTATCCGTGTACTGATTGGCTCAGTCTAATGAATAACAACTCTGCACAAAAACACTCTGTCAATAGCCATGAAGTTGAACTGCATGTGTGCACGTAAGACACTGAAACAAAGTGGGGCAAAAATCTTTTCGCGAAAACTACCGGGCCCTAGCGATTGCGAAATTCGAATAACCGACTGTAATGGCTGCAAAAATTGTTTGGTTGTTGTGTAAATTACAGCCACCCGCGCCCATATTTCATACTGCACACGCAAGCTTTGTGAACAGAGTTTGACAAATAAAATCTCCCAATAATTGTTTTAATTATTAGTACAATAAGATGCTGACTGAACAGTATGTTATTTACTACCTCTGCTCTTTTTGTATCATATAAAATATGACACACATTCACATACGTTCACTAACTTACTACTAACACATGCATTATCTGCACAACGGCCAGAGTATGCCAGTTGTACTGAAACATTGTTTAATTTCTTAGTTTCTGCTCCCTTGCTTCAAATGTGTCACCAAACATGACTTAAGTGCGGTATAGCACCTTTCCTATTTACGTAAAATTACTTTCTGTCACTTTGTCCGTGACAAAAATTATTTAGCTTGTGACACCATGTTACCTACTACCTGGGTGTAGCGAGTGTTGCCTAACCACCCGGCTATTGCCACAATATATATTTTGGTTGCATTTTACACGTAAATGGTAAGTTGTAAACAGTTGCAACACGAGTACTTTATAAAGTAATTACGACACACTGCTTACATTATGGCTTGAAACATCACTTTTTTGGGAACATTATCATTTTTTCTACAATAACAGAGCGCAATTTTTATTCAATTGAAGGGGGTGCGCACACACCAATATTTTATTCCAGATAGTGGTTTAGTTATTTTGTACACCAAACTGTATTCCTCAAACACAGGTACTTTTCATAATATCCCACAAAATATACTTTTCTGACTGCGACTTAACGTGATTATAGAGCCCTTAATATTTGAGATAGACCATGGCTGTCCTATATCAAACTTCTTTTTTTTTTTTCACGTCAGCAACATCTTATATATATATATGAATGTATGTGTGTGTGTCAGGAATATCATATCATGGCATAGTCTATATGTACAGGATCTTCCTATTACATATATATGTGTGTATGTCAGGAATATCATATACATATTTAATAGGAACATCCTGTACATATATGTCATGAACATCCTGTTTATGTGTATATGCATGTCAGGAACATCCTGTGTAAGTATATATCTGGTACATACATATATATGTATGTGTGTGTGGAGCAACACACACACACATATATATATATATATATATATATAAATATATAAAATGAAGTGTCCTGACACACTCACTCATCAACGCACAGCCCAAACCGCTGGACCTAAAACCATGAAATTTTAGAGGGAAGCTTCCACTTGCCCAGTAGGCACCCACTAAGAAAGGATTTTTCGAAATTTGATTATTAAGGAGGTGAAAAGGGGTGAAATGTGTTTTAAAAGATTCGTTGATATTTCATTTACCGGAAATTATATCATACATTTTTTAACGTCATAATATTTCCCAAAGAAATACATATTCGCATATTTTTCGATTTAGCGAAATTTGAAAATTAAGGGGGTGAAAAGCCGTAAAATGTGTTTTTCATTAATCCGTGATTTCCCCTAAAACATTTCAGATAGTGAGGTTATTCTTTAAAAAAATTATGCTTAAAGTAAATATCTAAAAAGTATTTTTACAATTTTTCGAAATTCGTCCTTGAAAGCTCTTAAAAAAATAAAACGTGTTTTTTAAATTAATCTCACTTATCTCCTAAACCAGTGGAAATATTGAAATGGTTTTCGCTTTAAAATAAATCTTACGTAAATATAAAAAAAAGTAATTCCAGGATTTTTTGAAATTCGTCCTTGCAAGCCGTTAAAAAAATAAAATGTGATTTCAAATAATTATCTGTACCGCTTACACCCGTTGAGATATCGAGATGATTTTTTGATAAGATTGAAGCTTATGTAAATATCTACAAATCAAATTCAGGTTTTTATGAAATTCGAAAATTAAGTAGGTGAAAAGCAGTAAAATATTACAGTCCCCTGAAAAAAGAGAATGATCATGGAGAAATAATTGGACAGTCGTTTCTTTTTGCCAACTTACTCATAAATAAAACCTCTTGGATTGAAGCCACTACATACGAAAGAATTATCACGGCCTGCCGTTAACATTCACTCAGGTATTGTATAAAGTTTGTGGTGTGGAAGGGGTTGGGTTACGGGTTCGTATCCCGAGAAAGACTTTGCGATGGGAATTACTATGACATCATAAGAGCATATTGCGCGCGCTCTTTTACACTGAGCTAAGACAGTTAATTATATAGTACACTGTTATTGAGTACGCTAGCTGTTAAATGCCTTCATCACATATTTTATCCAGAGATACTGTTTACTTTACATAACTTCACGCGGGCAACGCCGCAGCTGGCTGGCTATTGTGTGTGTGTGTGTGTGTGTGTGTATATATATATATATATATACATATATATATATATAACACTTTGTAGATGTGTATACACACACACACACACACACACATATATATATATATATATATATATATATATATATATATATATATATATGAACATCCTATATATGTGTGTATATATGAACATTCTATATATGTGAATATATATTGACATTATGTATGTATATAGTCAGAAACTGCAGCTGGTGCTCGTCCAACTACTCACCAGTTTTATCGCAACCGGATAGATATACAGTCGTTAAATTTTTATAGAAGTATTTTTTGTATATCAATTATTTATACAATAGTGCATGTATACCATAGTTTGTACTACGTATATGTTTTACATACTAAATATCATTAATTTCGCATTATATAACAAGTTAATGGGCATAAAACAGCCAGCCAAAAGCGCAAGAGTGTTGTTTTAATTAATACGCTTACTGTGAGCAGTACATATATTGAAAACTGTGATATAACATGTCCATTTCTGGCATGTGTGCATAACACCATATATGGGCAATAAGGGAACAAAAGCCACATTCTTTGTTTCGTGACAAAATAGCTTTCAAATACTCGGGCGTTTACTTTTGTGATTGAACTTCGCTTTATGCCCTGGGGAGCTCTGAGGTAATAATCGCTCGGCCAGTATAACAGAAATGATTTAGGCCCATTTCGGGCTTTTCACCGCGGCGGCATTCACAGTTCACAAATACGACAACGTGCCTGCGCCGTACATACAAATCGCTTCCAAGCTGTCAATACAGCCATTAGTATTTTCAGTTCGTAACAATTAATAATTTAACATGCAAATGAGCTTGCAATGTGGAGTCTGAGAAAAAAGATAGGAAACAACCTACTACAGATGGTTTCATTATATTAAGAGTGAACTGTTCCTGTTTGCATATGTTAAGTTCTCACATCAAACAAGTACCTTGCAGGTACACATTCATAACACGTGAGAAATAGTACTACAAACTGGAAGCTCTTTGTATAACATAATCGAAGGACTTGGGGAGACACACTGGTAACGCACTATTTATCATAACTGAGTAATCACATGTAAAGGTAAGGTAAAATTTGACAAAGAAATTTAAGTAAAATCATCATTGTTTATAAAGTATATTTTTAGTTGCTCTAGTACATAACCAATGAAAACCAAGCAACTACTATATATATAAAAAATTGGTGTAATAATCTATAAAAAGCTTGGCCTGCAATAGAGTCATTACTGACTGGACTTTACTGGATTTGTGGTCATATTGCTTAAACTCTTATATCGAAGTGTAAAGCATGAGATAACCTTTGTGATCCTACATGAAACTCATATATTTTAAAGTTGTAGGTAATCATTGTATTTCCCTATGCCCTTCAGTCAAAAGTGTGTAAACTAAATGTCAACTTATTTCCTAGATGTACGCAAACTCTCTATATTTATGGAAATAATTATTTCGCGAGTTTTATGACCAGTTCGTCGTGTGTAAAGTCAAGTCTCCGACCATTTGTCCACTAGCTGCTACTCACTGCAACAACACATACAATGAACGAATATACGGGGCTTGAGTACGCATTAGACGAGCGGACAATTGAACCAACGACATTTTCCTTTCCCTTCTGGAAGATAGTGCAAAACGAGTAAGACTGGAAACTTACTTCTAGGCGAGATAATATCACGAGACTTAGCTGTGATATGTTGCCTGGTGTAGTACCTAACGTCTTCAATTCCCATACTACCGTTAATTAGACTTTACAAAGGGAAAATGAGATCACTCTCCTGCCTGTATATGCATGCGTGTGTATTCTCGTGTATCAGTGAGCAGTTTTAGCATGCTAGATACATATAGTATGCCTATAGGTGGGGAAATTTCGCGAATTCAATTACCTGCATGTTATAATCAAATATTCTATGCATTTGAGCCCCGACCGTTTTTGAACAAGCTGCTACTCAGTGGAACAGCAGACAATGAACGAATGGTTGGGGCTTGAGTATACATAGTACAATGGATTCCAGCCTGCAGGTCATTGAATTCGCTACATTTCTCCATTTCTAAGTATGCCTAATTAGCAAACTGACTTGACTTTTGCGTACGTCATTCATGCCGTGTTCATATTTTCACAATGTATACATTTGAAAAAATTATGATCACACGAGACACCTAAAAACCATTTTTCTGAATCTTATCAAACTTTATATGAAACGTATATTAGTACTTAGTAAGATGCCTTAACATTTATGTTTTTAAACTGTGTATCTTGGCGGTATGTAATCGAAGGTGTCAAGTTTCTTTTCGATCTTCTTGAATCTCTTCAGGTAAGGGCAGGTTGCAGATTTCAGCAACCACCTTACGACACGGTTTACAGATTTTCGTAAATTTAGAGGTTGGCGTGAAAGGTACAAGAAACTTGACCCCTTGATTTATGTTTTCTTTGTCCATGCCGTGTTCGTACTTTTAAAATGGCTGCTGCTATTAAAAAAAAATATTTGATCATATGAGATATCTGAAAAACTATTGATATTGTAATGTCGGAAATTTCAACATGTTTTGATCACACGAGATATGTGAGGAACAATTGTTTAGAATTTAATAAAGATCGGTACACATAGTTATTATTACAGTGATCCTTTGAACTTTTTTGATCCAAAAAAAATATGAGTATCAGTTTTCCAAAAATATGTCAAACTTGTGGCATGAGGAAGCGTAATTTTAACATTGTTTTGTTCATGATGCATTTAATAACGAACGCCCAGCATTTTTTGTTCTATCCAACAATCTATTTTTGTAACTGGTAGTAAAATTAATACAATATTATCCATAGAAGTATGATGACGTCTAGATTTGTAACCACACTTGTGACGTGTTGCAATTTATGGACACAGACATCATATCAGTCTGCTCACGAAATGAATATCCTGCCCTTAGAGTAAATATAGGGTAGAGGGAGTATCCTCTATACAGCTGCATACGAAACTGTGTGTTCAACATGTGTCACGTGACTTTAGTGAAATATGCGCGGGAGATTTGAAATAACATTGAGAGCCAAGATAATAATTGCTTAGTAATCACAACTATTTTGGGTTATTTCGGTACCTTATGAATTTATGATCTAAGGAGAACATACTACCATATTATCGCATAGTATAATTACGTAGAAATTTCAGAACAACAAATGTAAACAATGTTTGCCTCATTACTGTTTTCCTTAACCCAACTGTTAGTAAAATGTAAATATTAGCTACGTACTTACTATAAGGTTTTGAACCGAGATCTTGGTGACACCGCATGACTAAATATATATTCTGGAAGGTACGCCATGAGTTTCAAACAACACGACTGCATTTTACGACGAGAAAACATAAATAAACGACACCAAACTCTCGAGACCATGTTGGACACACATTTGTGACGTCATGTTCCCTCTACTATATATTACCTCTATGATCCTGCCATAGCATAAACTGCAAACACAATACAAGTAAAAGGTGAGTCAGAGATAACTGTATATATATATATATATATATATATATATATATATATATATAACATATGTAAGAAAGTTTCCTTGGTGAGGTAATGTATAACGGCTTTACATCTCGCCCACAGCGAAGTCAATACCGACGGTGACACACAGCTTAGTACAATGATAGGAGCTGGTAGAGGAGTCAGCTATGGCCTTTGTTATGGTACTTTCCTAGCATTCACCTGGATCACGACTGTAGAAGAACAGGTCTGGACACTCGCCTGGAAACTTGACCCCCTTGTTGTTTGACTGTAGTTCACCATGTTACCAATAATGCTACACATTTTTGGCGCTGTAATCCGGGCGGTCGAGCTCAAGCTTCGCCCACTTCCCTCCCACTAAGATAAACAAGTTATCAAGACGTATTTTTTTATCAATTTATGAAATACTCCCTTCGCTCACAATTTGAAATCATGGCTCCAGAAATCTTTATTTCCTTTATAATGTTAACAATGGAAAAAAAAGTGGGCGGAGTTTGAGTCCGACCGCCCGGATTACATAGCCAAAAAGTACGACATTCTCGGTAACTTGACGAACTACAGCCAAACAACAAGGGGGTGAAGCAAATTACATCGGTAGATAGGCGAGTGTCCAGACCTGTTCTTATACGACCGTGGCCAGGAGTTATTTCGGGAAACCATGGAATACTGATGAAATCAGGATGGCCGTGGCCGGTGATGGAACCCGGTTCCTTCCAAATGCGAGTCCAACGTGTAACCGATGCACCCCTTCGCTCGGTAAGTTTCCTTGGCAATGTATCGCCATAGAGTATACACATAAGGATATTAGGAAACTTCATCCCATTAACTAACAATGTTAATTTTGTTACCGGTTACAAAACTGTATTTTTGGATAGTACCCTGCAACATACTGTGTTAAGAGTTCATTATTAACACAAAAACTAAGGATTTTAGAACCTATATTTATTTTAAAAAATTTCTCTTGTTTTTGGTGTAAGGAACTCGCCCTTCAAGATTGGGAGAGAGAAAAATCATCAACATCCTGCATATATGTGGCATCGAAATGTAGTGTATATGTTGAACTTCGAAGCCGGGCCGTGTTCCTTTGTCTTATTGCAAGAGACAAGGCAATTTTTGGACTGCCCTGGGCGCGGCTCGCCAGGGGTGGTAATAACTCTAGATAGTTGGAGGGAGGGTTTTCCAGAGGGTGCTGTCGAGTCAGTGAAGTCAGTCGGTTTGTGAGTGAAGGGCCAGCTATAAGAGCAGAGGGCGGCACTCTCGCAGCAGCCAGCAGTTGTGAAGTATTGCCCTCCGCGGCAGATGGCGGCCTCATATCACAGGGTACTTCAACTTCACCTCTCCCGTCTCTCGCCACGTCACACGTCAGTATATAACCCTCCCTCCCCCTTACACCAATCTCACCGAGATCCACCCCCACACGCTCTTCCCATTCAGCATCTCCGCCACTGACGGATGGCATGGTCCCGCTGGAATATCAACACCCTCTACCCTCACAGGAGAGCTTTATTGGGACAAGCGCTGCATCTGGGTCCAGGACGAGGGGTAGCTTGGTGTGCTCCATCCCCACCCACCCCCACCCACCAGCAACATCAACCTGGTTACTGACAACACCGCCGCTAGTTTCACAGTTCATATAATGAAAGGCCCTACATCTCGTACATGCTGCTCACACATTCAACACGAGGTGAGAACTTCCCCGACGCTAATTTAACTTCTCTTTCTACGACTAACACATCCTGACGTAATATTTCCGTTTCGTTACAACTGAAGTTAACTACCGGTGCACTCACGTTCTGGATTGCTCCACGAAAATGGCTTACAGTGAAGTAAGATGCCAATAGGAGTGCAGTTGTATCATTTCACACACACGCACATGTACGTGTGTATAGAAATGGATTGAAGGGATTTTGGTCAGCGCTTAAGGGGGATTGATCCCTGTCAGATCGGTTTTACGGTTTTTCTTATAAATCAGGGAACAGACACGATGTTTAATTTTTTTCACTCTGACAAGGCATAGTTTATTGTTTCATTCACTTTTTGGAATCCATATGGCATTGTTTCTGTTAATGTTGCGGCCTCTGTAGTCGCTCCCGTAAATAAAGCAATTTTTCCTTTCCAGCTGTTTCCCGTTGCAAAATAATGAATATAGGTATTATGGTTCCAGCAATTACAGATAATCGATTAAGCTTGTATCTATGCCTTGTGACAAAAATTTTGATACATGGACTGGAACAGAAGTTATCGAGAAGAAACAGATAAATCCAAGGCGGTTGGGATCTGTACCTCTTAACATCTATGTCTTTTAGCGCTGGTGTGGGGTGACACGATGTATGAAGCAGCGCCGGAATGAAGGGGCGGATGAAATGGGAGGCCACCGAGAAAACTCGCCGGCCAGTGGCACTGTTCGGCACGATTCCCACAGGTGAAAATCCGGGGCCGTCACCGCCAGGAATGGAACCCGATCGCCTAGGTGGGAGGAAGAAGGTCTGACTCCTCGACCACCACGGCCCCCTACTGTAATTCCGTTTTTTCTAAACGGTGTCATGGGTTCAATGAAATCATGTACCAAAATAAAAATCATATGAATACAAACGGGAAATGAACCGAAGTCCTCCTGCACGTCATGCTAATACCCACTAACTCAACGTAAAAGTAACTTTTAGTTGTATACCAGTGACATGTGGGTATTTTAGCAGCATTTCGTAGTAATAAACTTATTGTTAAATGTATGGGGTAAATTTTTCAAAGCAGCGCAATTTCATTTGCGCAAAACTAAACAAAACTAAAATTCAACAATCCACAACAGTCGAACAAGACTATGTATTATTATGTACACCTAGTGTTAGTATTACTGTAATTTTATGTGTAACTTACCAAAACAAAAAAATAGTATAGAGAGACAAAATTGGATACTCAAAAAATTTAATGTAAAAAAAAATGTTGTTGAGTTGGTGTGCGTGCACCCGTGAGGATTTATGCAAAAAAAAAAAAGAATGCTTGAGGGGGAGGGGGCGAAATTGGGTTGAGAGGCACAACGAAGTAGGGCCTACCAAAATAAATAATTAGCGAAACTGTTTTATTTTAAAAAATTAGCCCTAAATTATTATTTTTCGACATTTAGCATTTTTTCTAAATATTTTTGCTTCAGAAATATTACCGTATTAAATAATAAAAACGAAGTCGTGGGTACCAGCTAGTAATTTGTATTTATTATTGGGTTGATATACGTCAGAAGGATCTCCAAAAGTGATGATTTCACAGCAGTGAAATCATCCTAGTGTGAGGCAGGGTCGCGTACACATGCTCCATAAGAGACGGTCTCCTTAATAATTGTACAAGGGTAGTAAAAATAAGTAAACAACTCTCGGAGTTCCCAACTTCCCGCAGTCAGGAAAGAAACTCAACTATTTCCTGTTCCCATCCAGCGACGTGTTGGATCATTGTCTAAATCCTTGTTGAATACTCCTTCAGTCTTTGATAACTCTCCACAGTTGAGAAAACTGATACTTAATTCCCTTTTCCTCAAAGCCGTTTTGCTTTTTTTTTTCTGAGCAATAAACTAAAATTGACAATTCACCGAAATCGTTATAAATATTAAAATGATAGAGTAACCCACCGACAAAAATGCACCACTCTCACATCTGAGAAAAAGGGGCTTCGTTTGACGCAGTGTCTAGAGCACTCGGCTCTCACCAAGTTGATCCGGGTTCGAACCCCGGCGAGCCCGGTCCCCAGATATTGAAATGTTGGAATCGTGCCGGACAGTGCCACTTGTCGGCAGATTATCTCGGGGATCTCCTGCTTTCCCTCGTCCATTCATTCCGGCGCTAATTCATACTCACTTCATGTCACCTTTCACCAGCGTTGAAGTCCTATATGTTAAGTTCTCACTAACATCTCTTCACTTAATCTGAGAAGAGCAGATCTCGCGAATTATTTTACAGCGGTTTGGTTTACGTAGTAATATAGTTACTAAAATTGTTTCTAATGCGTTTATCTGTGAAAAGAAAACACACTTTAAATTAAGTCCCTGTGAGTTTAAAAATGCAGTTAGATAATTAAAAACATGATTATCATGCTTCTCAAAAGTGCTAAAAATTACTTTTTCACGTTGCTGTAGCCGAGAAAATATCAACCTTAATCGTAAAACAAAATCATAGAAACCTGCACTGGACTTTACCACATACTTTCCACAAATAAAATAACAGGGTCATCTCTTGAAGTCCCGTTGAAAAACAGTTACTACATAAACACTGCAGCTAGTTTAGTTCTCCGCGCCTAGAGGCGATAAGGTGTTTGACGCACGGGTTATATTCGACTTATCGCCTTCCACGTTTCTGTGCCTCAAACGTAAACAGACGGCTACAGTCCACTAACTCTTAATGTATATCACGGCAAATGGTTCGTTTTCCTTATAAATGATTTGTAATTTTAATTGAATTGAACTTTGTCAAGTTCCTTTACATCATGACGGGTGTCGTAAAATAAACGTGTAAATGTAACATTGCATGATTACCATATTTTTAGTGTAACAATAACTTGCTATCCAGTTGTATCATTTATTAAGTTAGGTAACAGATTAGATGGATTTTGTATTTAAATATTGTATTTCGGAAATGTTTTTGCGATTCATTCTAATTTACAGTCACACAGAAATAAATCTAAGTTGAGTTGCAACCAGTAATCTAAAATACAACGCCATTGATGTCTAGGATTTCCAAGGTCAGAGGTATATGACAAAACAGCCAACGTGTCAGGAAAGTATGAGGGCATACGAGCACAGATTACCAATATATCTAAATAATATTGGTGAGGGGGGAGGGGCTGAGTTTATATTATTCTGGGGCTCAAATGCTCATAATATGGCCCAGGTTCTGAGTCATTCCTCACCAGCCACACACGAGGATGAGCTGCAGGACCTGGCGATGAGGTCGGCATTCTCACGTGTATCACACACGATCTCACCCTTATATCTGCCACGTGGAAACCACATCCAGCAGAGTCAAGGTAATGTTATATATTCTAAGGTAAACCTTAGCTGCTAACATTGCTTTCAGATAACCTGATCAGGATAATGTACTTCGTACCTTTTTTTTCACAAACATCTAATACGTGCCTACCTACATCCAGTCACTTCCGCGTATACGTTTTATACAGCAAGCCAAATTTCGGTACTGATTGGTTCATTTTGGAAAATTCATGTTTGTTTATTTCAACTTCGCTATAGGAGCCGCGTGGTAAATTCAACCTTTTAGAAATGCATCTGTTATAAAATTGGCATTGAAAATATTACAAATAGTATTGTATAGTTATTTAAAATAAAAAAAATGCCAAAGGTGATATATTCTAAATAACTGCGAGGTAATAAAGGTACCATTTCCTGCGCCTTATTTCAAAATGTGTGGTACCTACACTGAAAAAAACTTCCTAAAATGTTTAGGAAGTAATTAACCTAAATGTAGTAAGGGGCAGTTACCATACTTCCGCCTTGTAAATATACAAACTTATACAATTACTACAATACAAGTCTGGTAACTTCAGTATACATTCGACTGTTTTATAAAAAGTTTAGGATTGCTACCATGTATGTCTGGGAAACTATTCTACCATACCTACTTTCTTAGCGCTCCTATGCGCACGTGTGTATAATTTACAAACTATTGTTTAGAGTGCATACACAAACTTTGATCAGTAGTTGCCTAAATGTTTACCTGGAATTACAAGCCAAAATATCTAGTGAACACTATTGATGATACTGACACATATAATGATACATATCCACTACGCGGTAAGCATTGCACTAGCGTGCAAGTTTCCAGTCGAACACTTTACACTACTACTTTATACTAAATTATTACTACATTAATTTTATTGGTGAATAATTTGTATCGAAGTTCAATGAACTGGTATAGCCGAACTTCAGTGTAAGAATTTGTTTGGACTTGTACCACACGTGTGTAAAGGAGTACTAAGAATTCCTATATTGCGAAGAAATTTACCATATATTTATGGCAAGTGTCCCATTCAATAACACGAAAAAGGAGAACGCATAGGAAAAAAGCCAACTTTGTTTGGGAATGGTACAACAATGTACTGTAAAATTCCCATACCACGTATAGGTTAATTACTTCTATTTCATGTGTAGGAAAGTTACAGAACTTTTTTTTACAGTATTCGTATGTGCTGGTTAGTACATTTCGGAGCAAAGTAGTTCAAAAATGCAATTTATAGTTATGTTGGAGGGCTTTGAAATAGTGTTACTAATGTGCATGATGTAACAGTGGCATTCCGTTATAGTCTAAAACGTGTTTCCTTTATGTAAATTACAACACTAAACTCACACGACAAAGTTTCTTTAAAGAAAGTACTTACCAACACGATACAACGTTTTTAAAAGTGCGGCACAGCTGGCCACACTAACATAAACGTTTTATCGTTATGATGTCAAGGGGGACTAATTTCCGCAAGCTTTGATTCAATGAATTACGTATAGTGTTCAAACATAAAATTCTAGTCCGTTAGGCAATAATTAATGTCATAACGGCCATTTGGAAATCGAATAAGTTACGCTTATGTTATTTCTGTCGCCTTTGCAATCATAAAAATAATCAAACAATTTAATTAAATTTTTAAATTGGCATTCGGAAATATGGGTAGAAAATTTCCTGAGTTTACGTTAATTAGTGATGCATAACAAACTTGGGCTTTTCCAATCCAAAACAAACAACTACGAAGAAACACAACAGTTTATGGAGGGCGCACAGAAGTTAAAAGTATCGGTTGTTTATTTAAAAATTACTATTCGTACTGCTATGATAATACGGAGAGAATAATTTGGTATAGCGCAACGTCAGCACTTTTAAACATATCTTTATCCAGACAAATAACTAAGTAAATGTGTGTATATACATGTATACACACACATATACACATTTATTTAGTTATTTGTCTGGATAAAGATGTGTTTAAAAGTGCTGACGTTGCGCTGAACACGCTACACCAAATAATTCTGTCCGTTTCATCATTTCAGCACGAAGTACACACACACACACACACTCACACACACACACACACTCTCTCTATAAAGAAACACCAGACAGCACCGTACACTTCATCTTATCAATTGAAATTTACGCTGCCGTCATAACAACGTGGCGGAAAACTTTATGTCTTTATGTTCCCGACGAACAGCCAGATTTCGTTGCCACAACCGAAGATAAATTACTAAATACAGTAGTACGCCAACATATAAACAATAGAAAGTGTAAGCTAACAGAAAAAATAATAACATGATATTTACCGCACACTTCTTGCTGTTAGCTGTCCGGTATTTGTCTCTTGTATTATTTACTTACACTGCTATGCTTTTTATTGAAAAAGGAACGTAGGAAAAATTACTGAAAAAAAAAAAAAACTAGCTACACTGTCAATCAGAATTTAGAGAATATTCACACACATTGCAGTGGTTTTCACATACGTCATATTGAATCAGTGAAAAATACTGAAAAATAAGTGATATACACTAATTTCTATTTATAATACCCAGCATTTTACAAAAAAAAAATCAGTAAATTTTCAGTGGTTTTTTACTGATTGAATAATTTTAAGCTGCTCCATCCGGAATCTGAGGAAACCACTGGAATAGAACTGAATATTTACTAATTCCGATGTTGAGTGTAGGGTTTGAAAAGTTGTAGAGTTTACCGTGGCCAGCCTATGCGAGTGCACAGCTTGGTAGGAGTGCGAGAATTACGGTAGACGGCGCCGTAGTTGTGGTAGCTCGCCCTCATCTTCGCTCGCTCCATAAATAACCGCGGCCCGTGACGCCAATGGTGCCTAGGCCGGTGTCTTTGAGCGTCCGGCACCGCAGCAGGTTTATGACGGCGGCTATTTCAGGCTTGGAAGGGCCCTGGAAGGAACCTGGAGGCGGCGAGGACTGCAGACAACCCTAGTGAGTCTGCACAGCACGTCCTTCTCTACTTTCCATTCCTCATAGGCCAACAGACACAACATCCGTGCCACTTCCACGACCAGCTGTGCTTCGCCAGGCAACTGATGAAACACTCGTCATACGGGATGAGGAGATTCATGAACTTCCGTCCGTCGTCGGTATCATTCGGCAGTCCAGAACTGCCAGATAACGTCTCCTCGTCTGGCAGAACATGAATGTCTCGTCAATTTATTATTAATATTATTATTTTTACTTTTTAAGAAGTAGTATTTATATTTTTAAGTCACTGGTAGAGCCGTGATTTAAAGGCGGAAAGATGTTTGCATTATTTGGTTTCAATATCGTATGTTAACTTCTGCTTCTCTTCTTTAAGATCAATGATAGGATGTTAAAGCAATTGTTTTTATTACGGTTCTACTGGAAAATCACATACGTATGGTTTTACAGTAACCTTATTCTGATTTGTGCGGCCAAATGAGAAACTTGTCTGCACAAAGATAAGCTGCCAATCAACATGAAGCAGAGCTGTGTATGTGAACGTAAAGCACTGAAATAAATTGGTGCGAAAACCATTTTTCTACACACTCGTGGCCATAGTGATAGGTGCTCTTTCAAAAATATAAAGGTAGAGAGGTATATATATACACTTTGCCCTCAAAACCTTCCCTAAACCCAAGTTATGGCGCACTGCAGTCAGTAGACTAATCAGTCACGAGATAGCCGGGTAAACAGACAACCGTGCTGAACATGGCAGGTTCAATGTGGATTGTAATGCACATCCAAGAGCAACACTTAACCTAGCAGAGGTTAAGTACACCGCCTTTGAAGGTACCGCTCCTCGCTACTTCTGTATGTTTCTCTTTTCTGTGTGCAAATATTCACAAACTTGTTCAAAGTTCATAACTGTAACCAGTGTGCTCCTCTACCCACGTTTTTTAATTCATAGGTCTTCAATGGTCAACCCATATACAAAGCTAACTGATGCGTGATTTAAACCTGTATGTTTCGCTTGAATTGTTTTAACATTCCTATTTGCTTGACTTTTTGGCATGGAACTATTTTTCAAACTCTGGTGGTTTACAAATATTTTGGAAAATACAAACTAGCACACTAAACGATACCTCACCTGAACAATTAAGTACTGGCTTCTTGAAGGAAGCAACAAATAGACAATTAGCTCAAACTGGAGTATTCAGTCTATTTTGACAACAACTAGAAGTGTAAACGTCATGAGGTTCAAACTTGGAATTAAGCATTGCTTAGCGATTGTTCACATACATATGTTGATAATATTCTTACACTAGCTGCTGCTTTCGACACAACTAATTCTTTACGAAATTACTTTAAACATCACTTACTCTTTGAGCGACAAAAGTTGCCTACTGGCCAACAGTCCTTCATGGTATATCAGATGGCAGTCACACAATAATAAATGCACGTATCACTCCATCACGTGTTTCGGGCGAGAAGAATAAAGGGGGAAACATTAATGTTTGTAACATAAGCTGAACAATGTTATAGCTATAATGGTTATTGTATAATTGGATTAAATGCTCATATGCTGGGCATTCAATGTTAGAGTTAAAAAATCAAACAAGAATTAGGGGTGGTCATACATATTATTTTGATTCAAGGGATATGTGGGCTAAGAGGTCAGCGAGATGAGGTATGGACATAAAAATTTAGGCCACCCATGATTTGTTTATAATCCGTATGTAGCCCTGTCGACCCTACAGTGCCACAGTACGTGTGTATGTAAATATAAATGTATGTGATCAGCTGAATGTTTACATTTCCTGTACACTAGTTTAGCGTGGCGGTCGGATTCCATGGCATGAGGTGACTCGACCAAAATCCACTTACCTCGAAGACCACATGTTCCCTACATCGAAATGCTCAATGCAGCGACCTCATTTTACAGTTTCGACTTTGCACGATCTCAAAAAAAATTCTGTATGCTCTTGACACTGTCGCATGTTCAATATGTTGCCACTTCGAATTGTAAACACTTTTTTCGGAATTTCTGGATACACCGTCGCATCGCTACTATTTTGTATATATAGACTTCAATTCTTGGCTATTGATAATTAGTGCAACCCGGGTCGCTAATTTAATATAATGGTCAGAATACTTTAGAACTTATCACTAGAGATCAGTGGCGGATCCAGCATTGCGAGAAAAAAAAGGGGGGGGGGCACATGCCAAAAGCAACGGGTCCGGAGGTCCCACCAGGGAAAATTTTGATTTTAGGAATACAAAATGGTGCTTCTTAAGGAATTTACACACACAAAAAATTAATCACGTAAGTAAAAAAAAATAAAATAAATTATGTCTTAAATGTATACAGCGCTAATAAAAATTAATTTAGAAAAAATTAAAAAATAAAATAAATCTGACCTTAAAACGGAAGGCGGGGCATGCCCCCTCCCCCTAAATCCGCCACTGCTAGAGATACCCGTTCTTTCGCAAAAAGAATTTGACGCAAGCTCGCGTATATTTGAGAAGTGCTCACTTATTTGACTGGGGAAATATGAATAAGGTTACTGCAATAATAAATGTTGTGATTCCCAGTATGCCCACAATGAACGCAGGTGCTCGCAGTCACTGTAATTGACACGAGATACATTGTTTTGAAATGTAACCACTCTTGAAATTATTTCCACTAAATTCAGTTGTCCTCGTTCATAATCCGCAGTTATATTATCACTACAGATGATAGTATATCGTGAAAATATTTTGTACCAACATGCCCTTGAAAACGCTGTAGTTAATTGCAGTGATGTACGTCCGACCCAACGTAGCTACCTGTACACCAATAACAGGCATCAACTATTACAATAGCGGGATTCTTGTTGGCTCAGTCAAATAGGTTAACGGCTTCACGTACAAGGTAAAGCCAGTAATGTTCTGGTAAGCTGAACGTGGGTTGAAACCCAGCAAACAGTCAAGTTTTCCCGCGATAAACCATCATCTCTAACCATCACTAGAGGGTCGGATATTTCGCTCACTGCTAATGAAGCTCTTCCTTGAGGACTACGAACCAGTAGCAAAGTCTGGATGAAAAACCTCTCAGACTCCTTCGCTACCTGGTCAGATATACAACTATCCACTCACTGCAGCAGACAATGTACAAGTAGTTGAAGACACAGTGTATACAGTACTGTGCAGTCCAGCCTGCAGGTTGCTGAACAGCGCGACATTTCGGAGTCTCTAACTATAAAAAAACCACAAAAACCAAAGTTTGTAAAGTATAGTCTTTCATCAAATTAATACCCTTGCCCCTGTTAAGACCATGATCTACCATATATTTCAAAGAATTGCAAATAACTCGAATATTTTTTAAACCAAATGCTTTGAAAAGATTTGAGACTGTGTACAGTAGTCACACGATACACAATTTTGGCAGAGCGTATTTCAAAATAATGTACCGATTGCTAGTAAAAAATTATTTTGCTTCAGTTTGGCTTGTTTTGACAACAAATATGTGATATTTCAAGGGTAAAAATCTAAAATTCCGTTTGGTGTATTGTATCAGAAAAATTCTGCTACAAATGATAATATATAAGTTAAAACTGTAAGATGAATTTTTGGTATATGTATTAATTCACGTTAAAAAAAAAAACATTTTCGAAACCCCTGCAAAATTAAAGCGCGAGGCCTTAATGCGGGAATTTAACAGCCCTTGCTGTGAACTGGCTGGAAAACTTCTATTCTTTGGGGAATCGCAGCATAAGCCAACGTGTGGACGAGACACCCCCGCTCTTTTCGGGACGTCTGTTTGGGTTGAGCGTTGCGGTTTGTTTAGACGCTGCCCCCATAAATACTGGAGACGCTCAGAGAGGAAGCACCCCCTGTACACAGGCGTGGGAAGCCAGTGCGAGGGGTGCTGTTGTTTGTTGACACGAGGTGGGTGAGCCTGCAGCAAGGAAGCTCTGTCCTCTCTCAGCGAGATTCAAGGGGTGGGTGGAACTACCCTCCTTGATTCACTGCAGCTCCTCTCGAGTTTCCTCCGCCCTTACTTCAACTCTGATATCGCGTACATCATTAACTTGCCGCCGAGTCGAGCCACTCATTCTTTCATGAGCTCCAGCGGGTGCAACCTCACATATACAGGCTCCTTCGTCTGCTCGTGTCATCCGTCGTGATATTATCCCTCACAGGCAAGCTACTCCTCCGAGTATTACATGTGTTCCTCGCCTTGTCCTTGCAGCAAGAGACTGATGAGATAATGAAACACTATGTTCATTCCTGTACTCAGCCTAGGTGCTGTCATTTGTCTTCATTTCAAAATATTCTCTCTTTTTATACTCACCCGATATTTCTTAACAGTCTTCGACCGATCTTAAACATGTACGATAATGAAGTTGTGAACTTTCTCGTTCACTGAACTCAAGCTCACAACACAACCGACATCACTACAAATAAGAGACATCTTCCATACGATAACAAAACTATAATAATAAAAATAGGTAACATAGGAAACTTAATCAGACCTTTTAATGCTGCATTTCAAATATATATTTATAGAAAAAAATTAACTTTCCTGCCTATTGAAAGTTTTGAAATTCACAGGTAACGTTATTGGTCAAAATTAATGAGGCTATCGGACATAATAAATTAGAATATCAGACTGTAAATCAAAACCTGAGTTTTAATTTCAATTAGAGATTTGTTACGGTACGATATGCTGTCAGGCGCAGAAGGGTATGCTTGTTAATGATAACGGACGTTACGTGGCATCAGCAGGACAAGACAAATTAACAGGGACGAACACTACAGCTGCTGTCTTCTGAGTATGATGTATGGTCGACCTGAAGAACCAATACTGCTGCACATCTGCGTAGTATGAACTCATTGAGATTATCAATTAACTGCTGTAAGTCGTCACGCTGACGTAAAACCATTTTCCAACTCTACATTAGCTGTTGCTGGTCTAGCCGCAATGTGTTGGCCTAATGCACCCCAAAAATGCTTAGTTGAATTCGTATTTTGCCTGGCCATCGAGAGTACATATTACTAGCACCATGAACATTTCGCGAAAAGATTTTTTTCCCCAGTATATTTCAGAGCCTTGCGTGCACATCTGCAGCTCTGCTTCATGGTTATTGGCAGCGTGTCTTTGTAAAGTGACGTCTCACATTTGACTGAGCCAATCACAATAAGGTTACTTCAACGCCACAAGCCTGTGATTGGCGGGTAGAACCTCAAGACACGTGTTAGTTCAAACATCCAATCACTGACCACGAAGCAGAACTGCAGATGTGAACGTAAGGCATTGAAACAAACTGGGGTAAAATTCTTTTCGCGAAAACTTCATGAGTCTGTATATTAAAATTGTGTTTGGATGCTTTGTATCAAATAATTGTCATGATGTCGGGGCAATTTTCTTTTTTAAACAGTAAAAAAGTGTAGTTTTATCTAATTACGTAATGAACATATTTGTAATATTTGCTACAGTTTAAGCTTTAAAATAGTAACTATAGAAAAAAACTGAAGAAACGGCGGAGCGTGGTCGTTCTCCGATAAACTTAATTAATTAGAACCTGTCCCTAGATGTTTTTTTCCCTACTTTTATATGTTGTAATAGTGATTTTTTATATGTGATGTGAAGGTTTGAATTATTTTATTTCAATATATGCTTCGCCCCAACGAGCCTGCATACAAGGTTGCATAATATCGTCCAGCTGTTAAGGCTGTTATTCAAGTGACTAAAAATCATAATTTTATAATATGTTCTTGATACAGAGTTCGTTTTGTAAACGGTACTTGTGAATATAGTTTCCTCTTGCGAAATTATTTTAACTCATATAGTTCTCTCAAAATAGTGAGTCGAACAAAAAATGTGCATGTTACGCTTCCATACAAACGGTGAAAACCAGATAACACACTCAAATGAAATAATTCGCAGTGAAATACCATGACGTCATGGGCCACGGACGTTTAGAAACCCGCAACAAGGGGCGTCATTTGGTGTCACAGGGGGGGGGGCTATAAATAATAATAATAATAATACGACTTTATTAATGGCGTAGTTAAGGCGATGTCGCCTTGTCTTACACTGGACCATACAAATTTCAGTCTACAGTTTACAATTATTCAAAGACATTTCAAACTTAAGTCTAAGGTAATACTAAAATTAAAAAGCAATAATGAATAGCGATGTATCATGAGATAATTAAAACAGCATGATAATTAAATTACAATTTAAAAAGCATAAGAATAAAGACATCGCATGTACTAATACAAACTAGATTAACAGAGTTAAATACAGAAAGAAAAAAAAACTGTGTAGTAAAAACAACCCGAACTATGAAACTGGAAATAACATGACAATTTAAGCCAATTTTTTGTATTTTTAAATTTAAATAATGCTAACTTAAACACATAAAACTGAAGTTTTATTATTAAAATATCTAATTTATACATGTTCAGTTAGTAAAAAAGATGCAACAAGGTCACTGTTGCCCGAAAAAAATCTTGCCCACCCCCCCCCCTAGAAAAACCTGAAATGACGCCCCTGCCCTTAACGTAATATTTCGAATGTTTTTAAAAAAAATCTCAAAAGTACAGGAAAACGTTGCAAATTAAGCAAATTATAATAATATTTAAGTTGTTCACTGTGAGTTTTCCTAATAGTAGGTTAAGCACCGCTACAGAAAACTACGTTAGCTGAAATTCTTTCGTAAGAGGAAGCTGTACTCACAATTACCGTCTACAAAACTAACACTGTTTTATAAAAATACAGATTTATGATATTAAAAGGCAGTTGAACAGCCTTAATAAGCGGAAACAGCAGCCTCCCATGACGTGATGTCTTCCTCTCCCCCTTCGTGTTCTGTCCCAAGACACTCGTGTTGAACACATGTCCCTCACATGTGGGACATTTTTTACCATCCTCGTGTCATGAATGCAACTGGATGTTTGGCGCGCTGCTCCCACACTTCCGCAGTTCGTTCCACCACAGCCACTCCCTGGGTCAGGTCAACCCAACAGTTTCGCCCCCTTTTTTTTTAATTGCATCCCGCCGTTTCAATTAACATTTTTTATCTCGACCGGGAAATAAAACACGCTGCCCGTTTTCCTCTCTCGGCCATTTTATCGTCCGTGTTTTTTGTTTCTACAGGCGACGGCTTTGCCTTACTAGTCTAATGGCCTGCGCTTCGGTCCATTCACGAATTAAGCCGCTATGCTTTATTTCTGCGATCATATCGGATGTAATATACGAGTCGGTTTTTATTAGGCCAACTTCTCGCCAGATATTTCAAGTTGGAGCGACACACAACGACAATGAATTTGCGCTGAAAAATTGAATTTTTGCTCCTTTTTTTAATTTGTTCGAATACATTTCAAATAAAAAACGCTGCATTAATTTTTGTTCTCTTCCCTAGTGTGCAAACTATTTTGTTTCCCCTCAACGTGCATTTGTGTTATACAACTGTCATTTGTACACAACTCTCACTACGTCCTATTCGTCTATGCTCGATTAAATCTATTTCATTATTTCTCCGACTAGAAAAATATCTCATAAATGCTGGAATGCAAGAGGGACTTCTTCTCGACATACGTATATTTATGCATTACACTATACATACATTTTTTTTAAGGAAGATATTTGGAAACCCGTGTCCGGGGTGCTTCTTTGTTAAACTGCAAAGGTTGTTCTTGTAAAAAATACAAAAGAGTAATGTTTGTAACGTTGCAAAGTGTATCCTTGTATCAACTTGTAAGGTGGAAATAATAATAATTTACTGTATTATGATCAAGGAAACGAACTTGATAGAACAGTTATTAGGACTGTAACAATGAAACAAGCAGTTTTACATTGCATCATTTTGAGTTATAAAAATTAGCTTGCACACCGAGAATCCAAATTATATAATTATGATTATGACTTTCAACCACGAACCGCGAATTTTAGCACTTGAACAACTGAATTTGCGTAATGATAAGTGGTTTATACTGTACATATTCCGTTATGAAAAATTACTTTGTATAAAATTATTCATACTGTTCGTTTTATCTACCAAAAAGCATGCCACAGGCCAAACACTGTATTTAACTATCTTAGTTCCTACAAACAGGTAATTTTGATCGATTACAAAGATTTCACTAGTATTTTTACAAGGAACCTAATTTTAACTTTACAAATAAATAATTGTAGATGGAATATTCTTGTACTTTTATAAAAGTTTCTAAAACACGTATTAAACCACATAACTTATTCATATGACGTTTATCTGCGAAAATAACACACACTTGAAGCAACGCTTCGATAATTTAAAAATTCAGCACGCTTGTTAGAAGCATATTTTTCGGGCCTTTCAAAATTGCTCAAAACGGCTATTTTTTAAACTGCTGTAACTCCGAAAATACCGACTGAATTCATAACGCTAAAAACGAGATGCATGCTTTAGCTTTTACTTCGTACTGTCAAAATCTAAAATTTCAGGGTGACAACTTCAAGTCCCGTAGGAAAGAAACTAAAACGAAAACCTTGCACGCCAGTTTGATGCGCTGTATATTGAGGCGATATTTTCCTGGTCGAGCATGGCACTCTGGCTCTTATCACTCCGCTGTTCCCACACGTCAAATGCGGAAAATTTGAAACCGATATGCCAATACTCTTGAACATCTATCATCTGCTTCAGACAGGTTTCACACGCCCATGCTCGGCTGAGAATCGACTCTTAAGACTCTAATCAAGTATCTGTAATGGAACAGAATACAGTACAAATATTATTGTTATCATTTCTTTGGCGTGCGGTAAGAAGGGCATAAGTCATGTAAAAAATATAATGGCACTTATGTAGTTCTTCTTGTTCAGGAAGGTGGTTCGAAGGCTAAATAAACGTGTTAATATAATGAGTAGGGACCCTGGTTTTTCGCGAAAATAATTTTGCCCCACTTTGTTTCAGGGCCTTACGTGCACATCGGTATAGTTCTGCTTCGTGGTCAGTGATTGGATATTTTAACTCTCTCGAGCCTTGGAATTCTACCGGCAAATCACAAACGTGTGCTGTTGCAGGAAAGTTTTTGTAATTGGCTCAGTCAAATGAGATACGGCTCTTCACACAGACACGATGCCAATAACCATGAAGCAGAATTGCAGATGTGCACGTAAGGCACTGAAACAAACTGGGGCAAAATTCTTTTCACGAAAATACAGGGTCCCTATGTGCCCTATTAAACGGCTGCTAATAGGTGCAAGAAAAACACAAGTCTCAATGGGTAATAATTCGACTTATGCTCTTCTCACAGCCCTCTAAAGATTTATACGCACCAGCGTTTCCCAACAATGGTTAGTTGCTTTGTTCGTGCAGGTATTTTTTTAACAAAGCCGTGTGTTTTTATTTTTTATTTATATATGTTTTTTTAATTTTCAAGACACAGAGAAAGAATGAACTATTTAATGCGCAACAGTTAACAAAACCTTTTCTCACGTCCAGTTTGATTCAGAGTTTCGGAGCTTACATTTGATGGAATACTTTTTGCTGGCAGCAGTGAATATGCTTGTAAGCCCAGTAATTCTGAACGCGTTCCTCCTGATACAGATGCTTCTATCTCCGATGAAGGACGCCAAATTATTTCTCGTGTATAACGCATGTCAGGATGGAAACATTAGTTTTCTTTACAGCATCTGAAAAACATTTAATGCCTTATATCTAGAGATACATAATTTGATACAGTAAAAACCCTGCTTAGAGGTTATCATTACATTTGAATCAAAGCCATCCACGTACAATATGTTCCGTGTTCCGCTGGCAGTTATAGCTGTTCAATATTTTATAAGACAATGGCTTCACGATCCCCTGTCACACTAATTAATATTGCTTGTTCGGTTTTTCGTTACGATTTTCATCTTCTTAATTACTTTCTGGTAGAATCTTCCTCTGAATTACCGGAAACACGTCATGTTTTGTGCAAGATAGGAACTAAGCACTCATCTTGACTTTACTAACAACACAACTTCCCCGACTTCTTTGAGGCTGTCATGGTTCATTTGGAATCATGAACCGGCAGATTAAAATCACCAGTTGAGTTCGGGTCCAGCAGTAAATGTGTGCCCATCATAAATCATATTAATTTATAAGATATAATAAAAATTACCTTTCCTTCCGCCGATATAACTTTAATGTTTTTTTCTTACAGAAACTCATATTAACAGAATAACTTCAACAACGTAAGTATTAATGAGCTTCCTTACAGCTTTTTAGACTTCACCACGTCCAAGGATCGAGTTATTTTGTTAGGTGGAATGGAAATATGGTTGTCCTTAATACGTTTATATGAAATGTTCCCGCTGTTACTATCATCGGCTTTTTGTTTGTTGCAGCGGAGGAAAATATTGTCGTATGACTTTGTGAAATTAGTTCCGTTTTGAGAATAATTTTACCTGCATATACAATGCCATTATTTCACGCCAAAACTAACCTATCCTACTATAATATACAAACCGGGAAACGCATAATGTATAATTTAATTTAGTAACAGACTACGTACGATCGTGTAATTTTTCCAGTCGAAGCTGAGCTCGACTCGCACTGGGACATGACTACAAACGGATCGTATTGCGATGAATTAACAAACAGAAATGTCCTACTTTGTCACATGTGCAGCATGAATGAATGCCGTAACGTGACTGATGAACACACAGAATCGATCTTTATCGCAGCGCATTGTTATTCGACCGGAATAATACGATATAAAATGTTCGCAAACAAATGAGAGAACACGGCAGCTACGACAAACCCAATACAAAGAAGGACCTATCACGTGAGGCATGGTCAGTAAACGAATCAGCTCTTCACTAGGGTATGTCAGTCGGCAACTTGAGCGTTCACATACTGCATCTCTAGAACACTTTCTGTATCTGAGAAAACTGTTCCGGATTATTAAAGCTATTGGAAGATTGCAAGAATATTTCGTGCCAATGTATTTAGAAAAACACTATACCTGCCTATGACTGATCTGACTGCGGGAGAATGTTATAGTTGCTTAAAGACGAATCACAAATATTTAATAACGGCACACCACAGTTGTTACTGGCCAGTCAGATGGAGACACCAATAACAAAAGGACATTAAATATGGACATGTTATATTGACAGCTATGAAACTGTCAATTTTTCCCGCCGTAAGTCGGCGCCCCTAACGATGATTCAGGAAGAGCTACCTTTACAACAAGAAACAACACGAAAATAATGTATTAAATAAAGTTTAACGAAATAAAAGTGTGCCTGTAAGTCATAGTTATAGTATTTTTATAATAATTCGAAGCATTTGAAACATGATGAATAAAATACCAACAATTACAAACGTAAATCAATGATTCTTTATCAGACCGTATTGGTTGCATTCGAACTTCAACAGTCAGAAATAAACCACGCCAACCAGGAGTCTTGGGAACTAGCAGTTTGTTTATACCACCCCGTGTGAAATGTGTCCCGTCAACAAACTAGATGTAGCAGCATAACTGTCGTTTTCATTCAACCAGTGTCACACACGATGTACTTTTCCCTTGTATGTGCTGGTAACTCCTCTAGTTCTGCTCTGGATACTACCAGGGAGAAGCAATTATAACGAATAGATTTCAACACGATGCGTTTAAAACACGTGATAATTTCAGTTTAATTTATAATTGGATCACAGTTTATTACTCACGCCCTGGAGTTTTTCCTGACGAATAACGAAACCTGCAGTAAATGAAGGAACGAACCACGTGCCATCAGATCTGATCTCTTTCGGACAGTATCCAATTGACAGACTACGGAGTCTCAACTGCGCCCAGTACTGTGAATTCTAGCCTAGAAAGTCGTTTAGTCCTTTAAATGTTCATGTCCCTATACAGTGCCTAGTAGTTACGTTGCTCAAAATTGAAATATTTTGCATGAAAATCAAAATACACTTGTGGGAAAATAACAAATTAGAAATTAGGTAAAATATTGGCAAGCTACCCGTTAGAAACCCTGCCATCAATTACGAAAGCATGCTGTCTAAATAGCAATTATAGCAATTATGGGACTTGCTGTTCATGGCCAGCGGTAAGTTATTTATTAGTACGGTGCAGAAATTATCGTGGAAATATTTTTCACTAACTTGTTACAATATTATTACGTACACATCTGCAGTTATGTTTCAGGGTTTTTGGCAGTGTGCATTAGGGAAGATATATTTCTCATTTGACTGTGCCAATCAGTATACAAGGTTGAAGCGACAACACACGCCTGTAATTTGTGACTAGAATCATTATATGATGAGAGTTAAAAACATCCCATCACTGAATGCAAAAGCAGAACTGGGGGGCCGATTAAATATCGCTTTTTGCGGGTGCAACGCAACATTTGCACCTGCACTGCGTCTGATTGTACTACATTGGATATGTAATCGACCCCCTGCAGATGTTAACGTAAGGCATTAAAACAAACGTGTGTAAAAAATGTTTTTCGCGGAAATTCCCGGTCCCTATTTATGAGCCTTTCGCATGACCGTCGATAAAAAGTAATACCATACCTCATACTTTATAGCTGTATAGTTGCTTCTTGTCATGAATTGAAGTATATAGACGAAATTTAAATTAATGTTATAACCACACATTTTAATTTAAAGATGTACAAATAATAGTCGCTACTATTACATAGCATATTGATAGAGGCCGGAAAAATTCGCGTGTTTACTGAGCTGTAGGCTAGCCTCCAAGAGTAGATGGAAAATGCCGATCCGGGGACAGGGGGTTGGGGGTGGGGAGCGGGGGAGTCGCGGTCGCCATCTTGGATCCCGGCGGCCATCTTGGATCCCGTCCGCCATCTTGGATGACCTTGACCTTTTGCAGTCGCCATCTTGGATTGCATCACCTGCCTTTGATGACATCACTTAATTTTCTAGAATTTTCTACTCTGTCATTCCATCTGCTCCCCATTCCAATCCCCCTGCTCTGGCTCTCATTCCTTCTGCTCTATCATTCCATCTGCTTCCCACCCCTGCTCTGGCTCTCCCTCCTTCTGCTCTGTCATTCCAACTGCTTCCCACCCCTGCTCTGGCTCTCCCTCCTTCTGCTCTGTCATTCCATCTGCTCCCCATTCCAATCCCCCTGCACTGGCTCTCCCTCCTTCTGC